>JASDQU010102673.1:274363-286771 GCA_032191745.1 Picea mariana
ATAACAAATAGATGCATATCAGAATAATCACACCTAGGTAGCATCATTCCTTTGAATGTGTTGGATCTTGAGATCCTTCTGGATCTATGGCAAGAGATCCCTTCTCCTGCAAATACTCTTTAAAGTTTAACCATTTAAACATATGTGAGTACATACCTCTGATGGCATTTGCAGGTAGTGGCTCCATCTGGGAGCAGTGGTAATCATTACCAACTCTTAAAAACTTCAAGGGTGATTGCAACTGGTACTGCGACAGCAGCTGCAACTGGTACTGCAACTGCAACTGGTTCTGAGGCTGCAACTACAACTGCAACTGCAACTTTTTTGTGGAAACCCTAATTTTTCAAACTTCAAATTTTGAAATTCTGATCCAGGGGATAGATGTGCTGAGCTGAGGCGAGTAAGCTGGTGCAATCAGATTTCTGAAAATCGAACTTTTACCCCCTCAAAATTGATCTGTGGATTTTTGGACTGGTGCTTCTGGTTTTCTGGTACTTCTGGTACTCTGGTACTTCTGGTACTTCTGGTACTCTGGTTCTGGTACTTCTGGTACTCTGGTTTTCTGGTTTTCTGGTACTTTGTGAAACTAGGGTTTCACTTTCCAGGAGATCTAGCCACTGAAAAGGTGCGCTGAAGGTGCCAAAATGATCCTTGGGGGTGCACTTTTCTAGATGGTTTTAGGGCTGAAATACCTCTCCAACAAAAAGTCCTAATTTTCTTGTACGGTAATAGTGACGTTTTTCACTTTTCTCTTATGAAAGATGCTCTCTTCATCTTGGCTCTGATACCATGTTAATGTTTAAGCCATTATTATAGTTCTTTGCATTTCAATAGATAACAATAGCATAATGCAAGATCACTGAGAAATACACAATCACAAGAGACACAACATTTATCCTGGGAAACCCTCTAGGGGAAGAAAACCCAGCAAAACTTCCTTATTATAGATAGCCAATACAATGCCAAGAGATAACTCAAACTAATACAAAAGATCTTCTCCCAAAGATGCACCACTCTCTCTCCTTCTTCTCTAACTGCAATTCTGAAACTTGTCTCTCAAAATGAGCAAGTGAGTTGTTTCTAAGTGAGGTGCTAGCCTCCTTATTTATACAAGACTGACACATGTGAAGTGTCTCTTCACTGGCAGGGCTGACTTCTCAAACTGGGTGGTTATAACCACCTTTATCATATTTCGGGGCCTCTTGATATATTATGGGGCCTACTTCTTCTTTTGCCTTTTACAATTACATTATGACCAATCCACAAAAGGGGATTTGGTCCTTATACAATAGCCGACGTGATCATTCCACAATGGGGATTGATCCAATGAATAATATATCAAATAATAATAAGAATACTCTTTGCAGTTACATTATTTCAAAAGACAAGAGTCATGGCCCTGACGGTTGAACTGTGGAATTTTTCAAGCATTTTTTTGATATTGTCGAGGATGATCTACTGGATATGATGAAAGAATATAGATTAAAAGGATTCATTCCTGGGGAGTTGAACTCAACGTTCATTACTCTGATTCCCAAAGTAAACAAGCCTAAACAATTTGGCGATTTTCGACCGATCTCACTTTGTAATCTAAGTTACAAAATTATCTCAAAGATAATAGCGGATAGGATTAAGCCCATACTGTCGAGATCGCTCTCAAAGGAGCAGTTGGGGTTCCTCGAAGGGAGATAGATCCAGGACACCATTGGCACTGTGCATGAATGTATTCATAGTATTAAGAAGAAAAACTCTAAGTAACTGGTGTTAAAATTGGACCTGCAAAAAGCATATGATAATATAAATTGGGATTTGTTGCGCATGATTCTTCTATAGATTGCTCTTGGACAAAATATGACAAATTGGATTATGGGATGTGTAGTTTCCACTACATATTCAGTATTGGTAAATGGGGAGGCTTCTGATTTCTTTAAAAGTGGTTGAGGTATTAAGCAAGGTTTCCCATTATCGCCTCTCTTATTTATTCTCGCTATGGAAAGTTTGAGTCTACTATTGAAAGACAGTCAAAATGCAGCTTTATTGTCTGGCATAAAAGTATCAAAATCCATAAAGATCTTGCACATACTTTTTGTTGATGATGTGGTCATTATGACTAATGCTAATATGCAGGAATGGTGGGAAATCGACAAGATCTTGAAATGTTTCTGCTTGTCGTTGGGATTAGCTATCAATGCTTCAAAATCTACTTTTCATATAGTTGGACTTACAAATTTGGAGTTGTTACCTTTTAAGGCAATCTTCCCTTACTCCTTCTTGGATTTGGATCAGGGTTTTAAATATTTGTGTTTTTATATTAAATCTAGTCTCCAGTGCAGTGAAGATTGGGGTTGGTTAATTAAGAAAGTTGAAAAGAGGATTAGTTATTGGTGTTACAGGTGGCTTTCGATTGCAGGTCGTTTTACACTGCTGAAAGTTGTATTGGAGATCCAACCAATTTATTGGTTATCTCTTGCGATTATCCCTCCTTCTGTTTTAAATTTGTTGTGAAAACTAATGTTTAACCTTCTTTGGAAAAGTAATAATGAGTGTCATCAGATACATTTGTGTAATTGGGATCAGATAGCACTTCCAAAATCATACGGAGGTTGGGGTATCCAAAATATATTTGACTTTAGCAAGTATTTGGCTGCAAATACTTTCTGGAGAGTTCTCAATGGGATTGGTATTTGGCACAGGGTCATTTGTGACAAGTATCTACAAAACAAAACAATGGTTGTCTGTCTCAGATCTTCCTCATTCTAGCTATCTGGAGTGGTTTGATAAAATTTATCCATCTAATTACTCATGGCTTGTACTGGATTCCAGGTAATGGTAAACAAATTGCTTTGGGGAATGATCATATTTTAGGGATGGGCAATTCTTCTTTTATTACAAAAAATTTGCAAACTTCTCTTGATCTTCGGGATATCAAGACACTTGATAAAATTCAAATTCACACTGAGGATCAGTCTCTGTCAACTAACTAGATGAGCAGTAGCGATCTTGAACTCACCGGAACTCTAGAAAAGGAATGGGATCTTTATAGATTGGCGCTTGTAAAATCGAGGGCTATTTTAACTGCAGAGAAGGATAATCTAATGTGGTCTGGTGGTGATGATTCTGGCATACCCACAGTCAAAATTTTTTATATGAGCATTATGAAAGTAAAAAAATTGACAAAGGCCGAGACATGGAGGAGATCCATATGGCATTGGAAGATGCCATTAAAGATCAAAGTGTTCATTTGGCTCGCACTGGAGGGTAAAATTATTACTTGGGACTCGCTTCAAAAAAGGGGTTGGGAAGGACCAAGATGTTGTCCTTTGTGTAAGTTGGAATCAAAATCTATCTCCCATCTTTTTATTCATTGTAGCTTTGCTAGAACCATTTGGGAGTACTTGATTAAAGACTTGAAAGTTAGAAACTGTTGGAAAGGGAATACTCTGTCAAACTGCATTAGAAATTGTCATGAGGAGAAGTCGACTCCATCACAGACTTCTGCACTAATTTGTTGGAACATCTGGACTGAGCGTAACAAAGCTATCTTTGAAGATCATAAACCATCCCTTCTGGCTATTGTCCACAAAAACAAGGTACTAACAAACTATACTTATCATCTACAGGAAGACAAAATTCCTCGAGATTGTTTGATTACACATGAAAGGGGAGCATTACTTGCTTGGTTTGATGGTGCAACAAAATTGGATGGTAGTCGGTGTGGTGCAGGTGGGTAATTAAAACTATGGATACTACAGTAATAAAGTGGACTCTAAATTGTGGCAGAGGTACAAATTCAAAAGTTGAGCTCTTAGGGGCTTGGGCAACTCTTTTACTTGCACACAATTTATCTATCTCTAGTATCCACATACTGGGAGATTCAAAAGTTATTATTGATTGGCTCCTTGACAAGGGTAAACTGCAAGTTTCAACTTTGGAAGGATGGAAAATTAGAATCAGGATTCTAACAAAGAAATTTAGATTCATAAATTATCAACATATTTATAGGATCTTTAATGTTGAAGCGGACAAATCATCAAAGATGGCACTGGAGGAGACTGAAGAATATATGTTCTATCATATGTGGATCAACGGAGTTGAAGGTCCCAGAAGGCAGATTAGAGTTCATTATCCTTCTTTGGGACTTCAGTCTCTGTAATTGGCATATCAGTTTTGTTTTTTCTTATGGTCTAGGACTAGTTATTTGTAGGTTTTGCTAGCAAATGATCCTGGTTTATTGTATTTTGATGTTTCTAGTGCTGAGGTCTGTATCAGAACTCTTTTTGTTTTTAGAAAAGGATGTTTTTCGTTACTTTTTGTGACTGATACTGTTGATGTAATCTTCGTGATGAGATTAGAGATGTAAAAAAATTATATGATAATATAATTGAGCCTATTTTTTCCTGGAAAAAAAGTTCCTAATTAGGTTCATTCGTTTTCTTCATCATTACATTAAGATTGTTAAATTTTTCATCATTAAAGAACTTTTAGATATTTATTTTTAGCTATAAAGTTTCTAATTAGGTTCATTCGTTTTCTTCATCATTAAATTAAGATTGTTAAATTTCTTATAGCTTGTTTATTATCTTTGTATTTAGATTTCTATTTGAATTAAGTTTTAAATCAACATTCCTAGTTAGCAATATGATATAAGATTCATTATAATTTCAATAGAATGTTTTTCTATTTAAAGAACTTAAAGATATTTACTTTTAGCTATAAAGTTTCTAATTAGTTTCATTCGATTAGATTAAGATTGTTAAATTTCTTATAGTTTGTTTATTATCTTTGTATTTAGATTTCTATTTGAATTAAGTTTTAAATCAACATTCCTAGTTAGCAATATGATATTATCTTTGTATTTAGATTTATATTTGAATTTATAGTTTGTTTATTATCTTTGTATTTAGATTTTTATTTGAATTACATTTTAAATCAACATTATTAATTAGCAATATGATATAAGTTTCATTATAATTTCAATATAATGTTTTTCTATTTAAAGAATTTAAAGATATTTAATTTTAGCTATAAAGTTTTTATTTAAATAACTTTAAGATATTTATAAAAAATCTAGGACAAATTTCGAATTCAAGAAGGATATAATGACTCTAATTACCTTTCTAATTTTTCAACTATTGCTCTGGTTATTAAACCATATCAACTTAATTTTTTTTCTCAAAAGATACATTGCACAACAACACTAAGAATGGCACTAAAGTATGAAATTGTAATAGTGAAATGAAAACATACATACCGAATGGTAAAATACATTTTTTACTCAAATGTGACATGGATCCTCTTTTTCCATATGGGCACTTCAATTTAATATCAACAAGAAAGTGTCTTACTAATTTTAAAGGGGAAAATATACTTCTAAATGTTATTTTGTATATAAGATGGATAAGTGAATGTTGTCATTTATGAAGTCTCTAAGTTTAATATACATCATATAATAAAAATGTGGCCTTAAATAGGTCACATTAAATAAGGTTTTAAATAAGATGCTTTGTAACTAATAATTTTAAAATTAAGATGAATGTTTTTAAAAAAATTGTTTTTCCATTAATATATAATAAATATTTATTTTTATATATAAATTAGATATTTGAATTTTATTATAAAATAATTTATTGAAAAAAATATATATATATTTATAAAAACAAAAGATATTATTTTTCATAATATCATAATTAAAATTAATATTATAATTTTTTGTAAGAAAATTAATTTTATTTTTTATATAGAAATTAAAAATAGGAATTATTTTATAATCATAATAAAACCAAAATCTAAAACTATTTTATTAAAATTTAGAAAATTCATTTCACATGTACATCTCTTGGCCATAGCCACATTTCATATCTACATTATACATTAATTAAACAAGGGATTATAGTGGGGATGTTACATATTCTACTTTTTTAGTAAAATTTAGAGTATAATTGAATCCAATATACTACATTTTTCATGGTATTTATTTGTTTTTTGAATATGTGCATATTAATGTTTGAGAACATGTCACAGAGATGGCGATGAATAGAGATCAATATCTCTTGGAAAATGATGGAGAAGAGGCACTCCATTATGATGATATATGAATTGATGAAAAATGAGAGGTTTAAAATTTTGTAGCAACAAATTTTTCCATCAAGAAATTGTTGACACTGTCACAAGGGAGTGGTCAAAAGAATGTCATAAACATTGGTATGAATAAGAAATGCTAGTAAGCAAAAAGAATTATGACATATACATAGAAGGTTCTCAAATATACAATTTAATGATAATGGATCCTTCATGAATTCTCCAAGAATATTAGGAGGAGAAATCAGGTGAAATATGTTTGAATTAGTCTTTTATTTAGTCACTAATGTTTATAGTCTTTTAAATTTTATATTTCAATATGTATCATCATTGAATTTTATAGGTGACTTCATTTTTTATGGTTTTGAACAAATTCAATGAGTAAATTGCTAATCTCGATAAAGAAGATAGAAACAAAAAATATAAACCATATGATGTTAATAAAAGTGTATTTAAAGCATCCTTAATGATTTCTTAGAGGGTAAGAGGATCACCAACAAGAAGTAGGCACAAGGAGTAGACCTTCACACACTACAACAAAAAACAAGGGAAATAAATAATACATGCTTGTAATTATTGATTTTGGTACGCTTGCAATTATTTATTTTGATATGCTTTTAACTTGTTATCTTTATCTAATGTAAACTTTTAGTACAATTGACATACTTTTGTGGTCATTTGTCGAACATTGATAAACTCATCTTATCTTATACAAATATATGCAAAGAAATTAACAATTACAAATTCTTTAGGTCAAGTTGGGAGGTCCTCAATTAGATGGTGCTTTGTAAGTATAACAATATAATCTTATTTATTATGATAATATTCTAGCTTAATATATTATTAAATTATTATAGTTGTGGGTCCACTAATGACGAATTAAAGTATGCCTTGGGAAATGGTTATGAAAAATGGTGGAATTTTTTCAGCCCATGCCCCATGTATTTAAATGTTACTTATGTGTCTATTTTTTCACTTATATATAGTTGAAATTATTCATTCATTGATTGAAATATATTATATTCTTCTAGACTAATGGAGATGAGAATGATCCAAAAAAATCAAAGGGGCATTGACAACTTTTTAACCTATATGTTTTTTATTACATCTTTAAATGTTAGCAATTCTTTATTTTATCGAACTCTCATTCATTATTTTGAAGAGCATTATGTCTTGGTCTCTCCCTGCATGGCTTTACAGAGGATGAGTAGGGTTCAAAAGGTGAGGAGTTAAATGGAAAAAATTCAATCAACTTCTGACATCAAATTCAATTGATTTCCCTTATATATGTACATATATTTACATGCAATGTTGTATAGAAATTGACATTTCTTGGGTAACAACATACCACTTATTTATAGGCAAAAAAATTAAATGACTATTTTACGATGTAATTTAAAATTTCATCATCATATATATATATAAAAGCTTTCACAGTGTGAAATTTATAAAGAATGTTAGTGCATTAGAATTTCACAATTACATTTATAGATACATGGTTTTTACTCTCATGATTACTATGTTGTAAAATAAGCTCATACTAAGTCAATTTCATCAATATTTAAATATTATAAAAATAGTAATTAAAAAAAAATCAAATTAACAATTATAATTAAAATAATTAATAATAATTAAATTAATGATATAAATAATGTACAACTTGAGTAGGTCTTAATGGTTAAGAACATGTGTTTCCTCTTTGGAGGTCACAAGTTCAAATCCAAAGGGGGTAGGGTATGTACGCCTTAAAATTAGATTATTACTATATAATAATAATAATAATAAAATAACCATTAAGAATAATTGCATGACGCTAAAAAATACAAAAGTTACTAATTTTGACCCAAATACAACACATGTAATCATAATAATAATAATTTATTTTTAAGGTCGCGACCAAGCCAGACACCAAATTGGTGTATGATACCCCCTCCACCCAACGATTTGACTGGTAAAGTCTATGGAGGTATACATACCCTACCCCCTGGATTTGAACTTATGACCTCTTAGGAGGAAACACATGTTCTTAACCATTAGACCCAATAATGATTAAAAAATACATATATAACATTAAAAAACACAAAAGTTACTAATTTTAACCCAAATACAGTGCCATTATACATATTAATACACATATTGA
The DNA here is from genome assembly GCA_032191745.1 of Picea mariana. NCBI lineage: Eukaryota > Viridiplantae > Streptophyta > Pinopsida > Pinales > Pinaceae > Picea > Picea mariana. Next base: position 282,582 of record JASDQU010102673.1, read on the forward strand.
TACTAATGAGATGAAAAAAGCATGTATTTGACATAATAGTAATTCAAAATAATTCTAAAAATTGTTTTAAATTATGTAAAACAAAATAACTTACCATTGACACAAAAACGCTTTCTATTCTATTACGAAAACAACAATGTGCATAACAAACATTTAAAAATCTAATGCTACAAATAAATACATCAACACAAAATTGATGCAAGTAATGATCCCATCAATGCATTATATTTATTAAACCATACCAACTTTTTTTTTTTTTCTCAAAAAATACATTACAAAACAACACTAAGAAATGTCACTAAAGTTATGGAATTGTAATAGTGGAATGAAGACATACATACCCTAATGGTAAGATACGTTTTTTACTCAAATGTGACATGGATCCTCTTTTCCCATATGGGCACTTCAATTTAATATCACCAAGAAAGTGTCTTATTAATTTTATTTATTTTAAAGAGGGGAAAACATATTTCTAAATGTTATTTTGTATTAATTTTATTTATTTTAGAAAGTAGAAAATATACTTCTAAATGTTATTAGTCCATGTCGTAGGCGTAGAGGGACTATAGCAATCGATAAATCGTTGACTGCATATTACTTTGTCCTTTGACCCAAAATATTTGCACAATACCTATTGTTGGAGCTATGGAAATAAAAACATATATTTTTATATAATAAAAAGTAACATATATGTACTGATCTGATTGGATAAGAGATTGGAGGTCTTCTTGTCGGCTTCACTATTCCCAATGTACTATATGGCAACATATCCAAAGTTTTTCTCGTAGTCAATATGTTTTAATCATATATTTTTCCTGTATCTTGCTTCAAGGTTGATTAATGCTAGCATTAGTTCGAATGTTTGTATTAGCATTTTCTGCTACCCGAATATATCCGCAAGTTTTGATATCCAAGCTTTGTAGTGATTGAGAATTCCAAAGTTTATAGCGTCTTTGGCGGATGTATATTTCTTGAAATGTATTGACACTTATTCTGAGATGCATCAATAGGACTGACTGCGTAAATGTTCACATGACGCGACGTTCTACAACACCTCTGAGAGCTTAAATGTTTGCATTCTGCGAGGTGCTTAGACAACTTGAGAGTCTTAAATGTTTATGTAAATATGGTTCTCGGAGTACATTTTTCCTCGAAATTTTCTATACAGTTACAGTGAATTTGCACTTGATTGTCTACCGCCAGTTCAGTAGCGATTGTATGTTTCGTCCTTGTTCTGCCATTGAAGTTACATACATTGTTTACTGGTTCAGTGACTGCTTCTTCTTCGATGGTTTGTCGATTACTGCCATTGTATGCTTCATCCTCGTAATTGTTGAGGCTACATACATTGTTTACCAGTTCGGTGAGTGGTTCTTCTTCGCTGGTTTCTCGATTGCTGCTTGTTGTTGTTTCACTGGTGATTCGAGCCGTGCTTCTGCATTTCATCGTTTCAGAGTAAGTTTCAATGTCGTGGTTTCATTTTGTATTCCTTATTTGTTGTTTAGTTTACAGTTTGCAAGTAAGAATGTTTGCTTATTTGTAGTCGCATGTTCCTTGTGTGTTTCCGGTTCTTTTTCTGTTTGGGTTGCAGTTTCGTAATCGTTGGAGATACATATGTTGTTCAGTGGATCGATGGTTCTTGCTGGTTCGTTGGTTCCTGGGTTGTTGGTTCTGTTTGTTTGGATGGGGTTTGCTCTTTGGGGTGCTGGGGGTGCAGTTCGGCCTCTTCGTGCTTTCTTGCTGGTTTGGTCCTTGCTGGTTTCTTTTCTTTGATTCGGCCTTGCAGGGTTGGGGTGCAGCGACGGTGGTTGGAGATTTTTTTTTTCTTTTTTTTTTTGGATTGTTATTGTTTTGTTTGCGACGCTTTACAGTGTTTAGCCCCTGCACACACCAGTGGATATGCAGTTGTTTTATTTTCCATGTCTGTCAGAGTCAAAATCTGTTATTCTGTGAGATTTTCCTGGTGCTGCATTCCTTCCATGAAAGAAAATAGTTGCATGCAAAGTTGTTCGAGGATTACATGTGAAGTTACAACACCCGCTGTTTTTTTTTTGGAATAAAGCATATGTATGCAGGGTACATTTATAAACCATGTATGGTCAGATGTGTGGATATGACATGACATGTCCTTTCTCCTCTACATAGACTGGTGTGCGCAGGATGCAATTTGTGTTGTTCTTGACATATGATACGTGCAACAAAGATTCTGCAAGATTATATTTTCATGTCTGGAATCATGTGTGGGTAATTAGCCATGAAGAACTAAGAACTTGTATCGTGTGCACAACAGTCTGTGTAGAGGATAAAGAACATGGCTAGAGGGCATATGTGGATAAATTCCCAGGGAAACGCAAAAATCGTTTAGCTGTGGCCATGCAGTTGCGTGATATTTTGTGCCTTGTAATATATTTTTGCCAGGGAAAAAAATTGTACACATTTACAGCCATGGATAGAGAAGCGCAAAGGTTCATGTTTCTGCCTTTGTAGATTGTTCGTTGAGTCAGTTTTGCTCTATGTACATATTGCCTGTTGTCCACTGAATACTAGCTTCCATTGATGTTCATTAAATTTTGTGGGTTCCCAAATTGAAACAAACAGAGTAGCTAGAGAAAAGTAGAGAGTCTCGACTGCATCGACTGAAGAGGATATAGAAAGGTGCATGCTCGTACTGTTGTTTCATATTGCATTGTTTTGTATTTCATTTATGGTCTGGATATGTGTTAAGATAGTTGCGTGCCTTCCTACATGGTAAGTTTTCTTGGTTGCATACGTTTATTCCTACATACTAAGCTAGTGCATGTCCATTGTGTTTGCCCTACATTGTTGCATTTAAACAAACATAATGGCTCGATAGGATGAAGGACTCTTTGGCGGGTAAATAGACCTATTTCTTTTTGTTTTACATGTCTGTTTTCAAACTAACTTGCCTTCCTGTCAATTGCATCTTTCGTGTTGCTGCCTTGGAAAAAACAGGTTGCTTGGATAGAGAGATGAATTCTTCTGTGCAGCAGCAGAGGGTTCTGTGGTACAATCTTCTAAAAGGTATACCAAGTGTGCCGACAAATTAAAGATACAAACCAGGTGTGGGCATATAATATAGAATGCATATATTTGCTTAGTCCTGATGTCCATCTGCAAATGCTTGCATCAGAAAAAGTTGGACTAGTGAGATGGCCATGAGCAGTCAGTCATCCCAGACATCGGCGGACCGACAAGGCCAAAGGTAAATATGCATGCGCTCTGCTCTTACTATGTTTACTAGACAAATTTCCCGGGCTATATATTCATCTATGGCATGGCGAATATTTTGATTCCATCTGTAGTACATGGTTTACAGCTCGCAAGAAGTATCAACAAGTACGAGCGAGACGTCGAACCTGCTGCATGTTCCGTAGACCAAGAGGTGTCATTGCGAAACTCTGGCTCCATAGTTCATCAAAAGTATGCATGTACTTGTAGCACACTACCATTCACTTTAGTTTTCCTGTTCAAAAAATGTCTTCAGGTCTAGAGTTATGGCATCCAAAGTATTATCAATAGAGACCTTGAACAACCGCCAAACTGGATAGGTGTTTGTCGGGGACATAATGGTTGTCTATACCACCTACTTGGATAAGGCAAACAAAAGTAGACCCATTATGTGTGCTGATATGACAGACAAGGATGCCATGATGACAGTCACACTGACTGTTCCTCCACAACTTGTCTAGAAACATGCAGAAAAGATATTGTCGTGTAATGGGATATCCATTACAAATTTTAATATATTGTCGAAAACAATATATGATCGCGGTGATTGCGATCAAATTATTTCGGTCAACAAAACAAGCATTGTGGAAAAAATTCCTCCTATTTGTTCAGAATACCGCTTCCTCCTGGACTCAACTATTAGGCAACTTGCACAGAGCACTGATATTTACCAAATGGGAACGATTGGGGTTACTATCACACTGGCCAGGAAATTTGGGTCACAACACATTCTCCATATAAAGGATGGAGAGTCGGACAGCGAGAAAACAATGGTACCACTTTTCATATTAAGTTTTGTTGTTTACTTTCACTTCTGCATATATGTCGAATAAGTTACACAAATATTGCACTGTTCCATGTTGCAGATACAATTGTTCGATACGTATTCAGATTTGTTTTCGTCAATGGAACAACAATTGCATAGAGGGCAGATTCCACTT
>JASDQU010102673.1:296699-308657 GCA_032191745.1 Picea mariana
TCCTTCGTGTTCCAGAGCATTGTTTTTGATAGCCCGAACAAAAAATTGATATTTCAGAAAAAAAAAAATGTTAAAAATATCAAAGGCAAATCTTGTTTAGAGGTTGATGTTGCCAACATGTGGTCATCCCAAATCTGTCAAATTCACACCGCGACCGGAGAAACACTTCATGACTCCATTGAACACATGGAGACCGACAATGCCAGACTGAAGGACCGAGTCAAGGAATTGGAAGACGCTTTCTTTCCTATGCCATTGCTTGTCGATCCTTTGGCAATAGCCATTCCTGGCACCCCTGCATCCAATGTAAAAGCACTCTCCACCCTACTCGCATCCTGTAAAGGATATGTAGAAAACAATATCACAAAAAGAATGGAGCTGGTTACCGATGCCTGGAAAAGATCACAAACCATCGCTTCCCTTGGAACTAGGGCACATAGCTTGCTCGAGATTTTGCAAGCTGAATTAAAAGATGAAGAAAATTTCTTCTTAAAAACGGTCATCCCTTTTGGCAAGATTGTCAACAATATGACAGAAACAAAAAGAAGAGAAGAAGATCTTCCATCCAAAAACCGGATCGACCAATTGAATGCATGTTGGAAAGAAAAAGTAAACAACCTGCATCTCATTGTTCAGTCATGTGAACAAGTCATATCGAAGAAAGATAAATTAATCACAAAGCTGTCAAATATAGACTTAGCCGGGAAAACAAACGACTTCCAAGACTCCCTCTTAATCGCAAACTCCTTGCCCTTAACCAGAGAAGAGTTCGATAAACAGGTTGCTATGTTGAAGACCTTCTCTCTGGAAAAGTTTTACAGCATCCTTCAATTTGATCAATTTCACGTCCATGACTGGCTAGTCAAATATGCAGTAGAGAATGAGGAAATTCATCAGGCTCTCTCTAATCTTTCTATCGACTTCCAGGAATTAGAAACGATCTTTTCAACATCAAGATCCGGAATGAGATCAACGTCGCCCCAATGAGAGCGTATATTGAAGAATGGGTCAAAAGGCAATTGAAACAGGCCGCCAACGAAAGACAACAAACAGTTGCCAGCATTCCAGCAGCCGTGGAGAACATCCTTGAAACCGCAGTCATCGTCGACATCAATGAAAGGGCAGCTGCAAGAAAATAGCCAAAGCGCTCATATGTACCCTCACTGTAAGTTTACTCATCCCATCTTTCTTTGTTTCTCAACCCAGTTATTCCGCTTTCTTAAATAAACATGTATAGGCAAACACTTATACCTTTCCATTTATTTTCTTTTGCAGTTGTTGCACTCTATCTTCTTTCCACAATCCTGTTTCTTGTAAATATTTCTCTAATGGTTCGCGGGAGCCCCAATCCCAGTCTACATGACAAACACATTGAAATTCCGATTTATATGTAACACACTTTGTTTTTTTTTTGTATATTTCAAAATTTGCAGTGGTATGTAACAAACTTCTATTTTCTTACAGATTTCAAATAAAAATGCATCTAAATTTTTATATCCTAAAGACTCTACTCTTATCTTTCAACACTCTGTATAACAAATGCATTTATTTTTTAATATGTTAGACTTTTATTCTTATCCTTCAACAATCCGTATGGCAAATGTTCACAAATACATTAAAATTTTTATATTTCTTATCTCCTATTAATTTTATGTCATCATATATTTATTTTTATTAATATAAAATAAATATTTATTTTCGTATATAAATTAGATATATGAATTTTTTTATAAAATGATTTATTGAAAAAAAAATTATATAAAAAAACAAAAGATATTATTTTCCATAAAATCATAATTAAAAATAATATTATAATTTTTTTCTAATAAAATGATTTGTAAGTAATAATTTTTAAGTTAATATGAATGTATTTAAAAAAATGTTTTTCCCTTAATATATAATAAATATTTATTTTCATATATAAATTAGATATTTGAATTTTATTATAAAATGATTTATTGAAAAAGATAATTATAACTAAAAAATATTATTTTCCATAAAATCATAATTAAAAATAATATTATAATTTAAAAAAAAAAATTAAACTTATATTTTTTATATAAATTAAAAATAAGAATTATTTTATAATCATAATAAAACCAAAATCTAAAATTAAATATAAATCTCTGACGTATTACGGACTAGCTTAATATAATGACCCAAGGATAATACCTCTAAACATTTCTCCAATGTTTAGAGGTATTATCCCACCTTTTAATGACCCAAGGATTACTGCCTTAAACGTTCTCTGTACTTGACAACAGAACTTACACTAATGTGTCGTGTGTTCAAAAGTGAAACCAATATTGCAAAATGTATTACTTTCATGATCTTCAATTAAAATAAGCTTTCAAGATTGCCTTCGAGATTTGTTCTACGGAATGGAAACCAAACCCTAATTTAATTTATCGTGTAGATATTATCTAAATGAAATACTCCATTGTTATGAACATTGGGGATGTAGCTCAAACGGTAGAGCGCTCGCTTTGCATGCGAGAGGTACGGGGTTCGATACCCCGCATCTCCAATTTAAGTTTTTCTGTTTGTGTTTGCGCCTGTTGTTCAATTGCAGTTTTCAATGAATTGAACGGTTACAACACAGAATGGTACGCAGTAAACTTGTTTGAGTTATGCCTTATAACTGCGTTTTACCTGCATCCATTTTTTTCAAGTGGGATAGCAAGAGGTTTGGGAGTTTGGAAGAAAAGATACCTAAGCGGCTTAGAGGGGTAGAAAATCTTTTATATCCTTGGCTTAAAAGAAAACAAATTCTGAAGTAAAAAGTGGAAGACAATTGTCAATTATTGGATCCCTTAGAGAAAATGTCTCCAAGGATGTTTCAATTTTCCTAACTCTGGATTGTAGAGCACTAGCCAATTCCTCAAAGAAATTGGCTATTAAAATATTAATTGATGTTCATAAACCATCTATCATTTTCTTGCAAGAACTTCTAATAGATGGGGAGAAGGTTGTCCAAGACTTGTCCAAACTCTTAGGGGGATGAGATTTTATGTTTATTGATGCTATAGGAATATAGAGGGTGGAAAAAATATTTTTTCATATTGTGATTCCTAGGATTTTTTTATTAGCCTTGGGAAATTCTTTGTTCCGTCTGAGTCTTGGGAAATAAATCACTTGTTTGAATATATATGGGCCTTACTTGGATAGACTAAAAAACTAGGAAAAAAATTTCAGCAGTGAATGGATTAAAAGAGGATTGGTGCTAGTTGGAGGGGATCTAAATTTCTTACTGTGAACATTAGACGTTTGAGGGCTAGTGGCCCAGGTAGACAATTTGTCTAGATATTTCATAAACAAGTTGGAAGTGGTAGGATTACTGGATATAGAGCTTGCAAAACTAATCCTGATGTGGAGAAACAAGAGGAGAGGAGAGAGCAAAATAAAAAAGAGACTAGATTATGGGTCTCCATTGGGGGGACTCAGATCATAACCCGATGCTTCCTGAGTTGGCCCCTACCCAATGGAAACCACCCAACCCCTTCAAAATGAACCCTGAATGGATAAAAGAAGAGGATTATGTGAATAAGATAAAATAAGTTTGGAAGCCCTTTGATGACTCCTTACATGAATCAACTCCTCTACAATTGTATCAAAACATAGAAAGGGGAAATCAAGATGCAATCAAATGGTCAATGGAGAAAAAACAAAAGGACGATAGTTCTTTAAAGGAAGTAGAAGAACTTCTAGCTTCATGTTACAACAACAAAGGATTTGGATTCCTGTCAGAGAAGCATAAAGTCGAGATAAAACAAGTTGGATTCTTGTTGGAGAAGTAGAAAGTTGAGATAAAACAACTTGAGAATAAAAAGAGGTAAATTCTTTTGGACAAAGAGAGAACGGAGGCTTAAAAGCAGGGCTATTTGGCTATAGACAGGCGACGAGAACACCAAATTCTTTCGTAGAAGATAGAGAAATATAATGGAACTTGGGCAACTAATTTCATAGAGATAGTAATAGAAGGGGTCAAATATTTCCAATCACTCTTTATAGCTAATTCTCGGGAAACTATTGCAATAGTAATCAAATTGTCAAGCTATTTCCTAGACTTTGTCAATCCAGAGGATAATCAAGACCTAATGGTGGAAGTTGGTAAAGAACAACTTCGTAGGACCCTCCAAAGCTTTCAAAAAGACAAAAGTCTTGGTCCAAATGGAGTCCCAATAAATTTTTCCTCAATTGTTATGATTTTATCGAAGAAGACTTAAGAAGAGTGGTTGAGGCTTCAAGAACCACAAGGAAAAAATTGTCAGCCTTTAATACAACCTTCATAGCATCAATCCCAAAATCTAACAGTCCCTCTTGCTTTGAAAAAGTTCGACCAATATCCCCGTGTAACTGTATATACAAAATTATCTCAAAGATCGTATCAAGAAGAATGAAAGGTATCCTCTCCCGACAGATCTATCCTGGACAATTTTTTGTTTTGGAAGGGTGACATAGTCATGAGGCTATGGGGGTTGAACAAGAAGGACTACACTCAATAAATACTGGGAATCTAAGAGCTATCATTGTAAAAGTGGATCTTTCCAAAGCCTTTAATCGGGTGATTTGGATTTACATAAGATTAGTTCTTATTCATTTGGGATTTTGTCATCAATTTGTCATTGGGGTAATAAACTATATCAGCTCGGTCTCTTTTGCAATTCTTATAGATGGTGTTGCAACCCCCTTTTTCAAGCTAGAAAGGAGGAGTAAACAAGGATGCCCTTTATCCCCCCTTCTCGTTATTCTCATTGCGGAAGGGATCAACAAATCCTTAAAGTTTGATTCGAGAAGTTGCAGTGTCAAAGTTATAAATGTAGAAAACTCTTGTAATGTTACTCATCTACTTTTTGTGGATGACATTCATATCTTTTGTGAAGGCTCCAGAAGAATGGTTGAGAAACGTAATGAGATCATTGACCTTTTTCGTGAGGCAACTTGTATGAAGATAAACTCAGGAAAATCGATGACCTACTTTTGGGGTCTCGTGGAGGTAGAAACAACTCAAATCTCACAATTGTTTCCTTAGAATGTAGTTGATTTTGATGCTAGAATGAAATATTTAGGATTTCATTTGTAAGCTAACTTGTATAAAAAAGGTGATTGGCAGTGGTTGATAACTTGAATATGGAGAAAAAGATTAATACTTGGTGCAATCGTTGGCTCTCCAAAGAAGGTTGACTGGTCTTGGTCAAAGTGGTTCTTAAAGCTATTACAATTTACTGGATGTCACTTTCCTAGATTCTGAAAGGTTTATTGGAAAGAATCATGAAATTATGTTATAGGTTCATTTGGTCTAGAGAGATGGAAGAAAATAGTGGTATTGGTTTCTTGGAAAACAATAACAATTCCAAAATCTCAAGGAGGGCGGAGCCTTAAGAACATCTTCCTATTCTCAAAGGTATTAGCTGCAAAAATTGTTTGGAGACTTGTTCAAGGTTTCGGGTTGTGCGCTCATGTCATAAAGGACAAATATATAGCACCTAACTCTATGGAATATTATGTAAGAAAACCTGTAAAAATTTCTCAGAATGCCTCAATTATATGGAAAATAATTATCTCAACATTCCCTTTGATTGGAAAATGGATGGTATGACGAGTAAGGAAGGGAGAAAAGGTCCATTTAGGACTAGACCCTTCCATAGGAAGCATGCATTCTTACAAGCTACCAGTGCATCTCATACATGGATAAAAAAATAGAGGATACCATACCCCAAGGCAAATTACAAGAGGAAACAAAGACAACAATAGGTAGCAACCATGACTATCTTGGAGAGAGATAAAACTCAGGGAATAGGATGCAAACACATGGAATAACTACACAAGGAACCTAAGAAAGTGTTTTATTAGACTAAGTGATGAGGAAGACTAGTTAATATGGTCACTGAATCCTACATGGTATTATGAGCCAAGAGTAGGATACAAAGCACTTGAAATTGAGGGAAACGACAATCCATAGTCCTAGTGGTGGATTCAACATATTTGGAAATTTAATTGCCTAGCTAAATCCAAATTTTGTGTGTGGCTCCTTCTAAACAATTGTTGGCCCTTGACCAAGTTTTGAAGAAACTTTGGTCCGATTTGGCCCACTTTTGGACTTCGACACGTTGGTCGAAGAAGGAGCGCCCAGGCGGAGCTGAGATCGCAGATCTCACCCATTTTTTAGGGTTATGTGGACCCAATAAAGGGTCCTCTAGGGTTTTGTAATGGGTTTATGGGATGTCGACCCATGGGGTTTTCCCATGTTTAGGCCTTATTGTAAGGGTTTGTAAAAGTATAAATAAAGAGGAATGTATTGTAGAAGGAAGGAAGTTATGTGTGAACAGAGTTGCTTTGTGCAAATGAATGTATGTGCGTGACTATGATTTTGTAGAAGGTGCAAATGCAGTGATAGAGGGTTTGGCTCTGTGCATTTGACCTAGTTTTGGAAGGAGGATCTAGTGCTTGGTGCGTAGATATCCTGTTTGGTGCAGAGCTCGACTCTGTGGCTTAGTGCACATGAGTGACTGAATGTAATATCTTGACAGATAATAAAGAGGCGAAGCGGTTTGTGAATGTAGCCCCACCCTGGGGTGAACCACGTATATCTGGTGTCTCATGGTTTGCTTTGTGTTGTGTTATTTGTGTTATGAATCTGTTTAGTGCTTTGATTGTGGTGTATAGTAGATAGATATTTTGTTTATTAAGTGCTTTACTCGTGTTGAAGGTAAATGAATGTTATATTGAACTTATAATGCTAAGTCCTAAGTGCTAAGGGTATACAATCATTCGTTGTTACTGCACCGATCTATCTTTGATTATGCTCTGCGATGTTAAGAAACTAATGCATGTCACTTTCTGAGAGATAATAGACTATTCTGCGAAGTGCTCTTATCGCAATTCTGTGTCCCAGCCTGGTTACAAACACCTGCGTCTTGTAACCCCCCTATTTCTACCTCGAGTGAGACTTCGCTTGCTTTGCAGGTGTTGCCGAAAGGGCCGGTAGTCGGGGTTTTGTTGGTGCGTTGTTAAGCGTTGAACCCTGGGTTTTCCCTTGTGCCAACAAATGGTTCTATTTCCGAGACTTGAAACTGTGATTGTTGGGAACTGAAGTAAAGAAAAAGAGAAGCTATGTGCGTAGATCTATTGTTGAAGTGCGGAGTACTCTACTTGACTTGCAAAGCTTTGTGCTTTGGTAAGAGAAAGATAAATGAAAATTTTTGTTTCGAAAGCATGAATTTAAGTATGTTTAATAGATTATGTCCTAGTCTGAAGGCTAGGGCACAGTTGAAAGAAAGAGTTGATTTGAGTAAATTTAATGGAAATGAAGAAATATATGTTATTCCTATGCACAGAAAGAGTTTTTGGACTAATAAGTGGATGCAGGAACCTAGAATTTTTTTTTGTAGATTGCAGGTCCAGCACTATGATCCTAGGGGAAGTGCGCAATACAAAAAAGGTTGGGGAACATTTAAGAGAAAAAGAGGATTGACTTTGTGTTATAATTGCAGAAAGTCGGAACATCTTGCTAAGGAATATCCTGGAGTAGACCCTATTTGTCTTTGTTGTAAGGTTGTTGGTCATGAGGTTGAGGATTGTCCAAGGATTATTGCTAAAGTTGAAAGAATGGGCATAAGACAAGAAAACTATGAAGAAAGTCAAGAAATCAAGGGCATGATAGAAAGTCATAAAGAGAAAGGGTCAGACGAAGTTCATAATACATTATTACAGTTGAAAGAAACGATGGATGTTCATAAAGATGTCAGTTTACTAGAAATCCTAAAAGAAAAACAACGCATAAGTGAAAGAATAAAAGAATTCGACATAGATTGTATAGTCTTGGATGAAGAAACACATGTGAATATTATGACCAAAGAAACTAGGGAAATTTTGGGAAAGCCTATTGTGGTACCTTCTTTAGGAAGGATAGGCTTGTTCAAAGGTAAGATGATAAATTTATGTGGAAGAGTAACTACTATACCTATTATTGTTCATGGAACATCGACTGAAGAAGAATTTGAAGTCATTAGGTTTGTTGGGGACAACGCCCCTTTCCCTCTTTTGTTAGGTAAGACCTCGATTGAGAAGGATCAGATCAAAAGGAAAGCAGAGGAAGAAGCTACAGGAAAAGAAAAAGCAAGAATTAAGGGATTTCATAGCTAGGAAAATAGACCGACTAATAGAAGAACGAGAGAATAAGTCAAAGCAATAGAGCAAAGTAACAACGTTGGAGGGACATAAAGCAAGAGAATTAGCTATCAAGGTTGAAAGAATGCAAGAAGGCTTGAGGAACCTATCTATCCAAGAAAGAAGTATGCCCACTCAGGAAATGTTAAGAAAAGGGATATTAACTTTAGAATATTTGAGGGTACCTCAACATGCAAAGCTACTATGCTAGGGGAAGATAAGAATAAAAATGGAAAGAGGATTCCAGAAATAGTTAAAGAGACTCAGATCATAGGAAAGAAGGCAAGGAAGCTCAATAAAAAGAAGGCTAAGTTGGAAAGTTACAAGAAGTTACAGAAACCAGATGGAAGACTTCGCAGACTAGAACCTCGTAGGAGGCAGGTTCACAGGATTTGAACCTCGCTGGAACAATAGGTCCATGTAGATTTGGAATTCGACCTGGCAAAGTTATATGACCATTGGAGGTGCCCCGACCATTATAATGACGGTCCAGAACGGTTAGAAAACGCAATTATGGGCTTATGGATCGCTTTTGTACGTTGATACCACGCCATAACAGATAGATTTACATTAATCAAAGCAATTTCTTGTCTGTTGGAAGATCCTTCACGATCACCCCACTTATTTAACTCGTCAGTCGTTGCACTGGGACCACTTTTTGCTACTCGTGATTGACTAATCTAAGCAAAGAATTGTCCAAGTGTCGAGTTGTGATATCTGAAACTAGACCCCGCCTGTCCATTTGTATACCCCACCTGTCTGATTGTCTACCCCGCCTGCATGTTAAAAGATATAATGTCGGGTGAACATAGTGAGTTGGAGAAGTCTATCAAGGAAGTTCTTAAGAAGCTAATGGTCGACAAACCAATATTTGAAGGTATTCAGGCGTCGTCGACTAGGGGACTGCAGGCTTCCCCTTCGAATGGACGTCGTTCCACCCGTATCAACCCCAAAACTAAACAACGAAGTAAGCACTGCGGTGATCTGGCTAATGCGAAGCAGGTCCTGTCGATCTTGCCTTAGTATGTTCCGCCTCTAGCTGGAGATTTTAACTGTGACAATATCCCTCAGGATTTTGAGTACTCTGTGTTCACTGCATACATTCTGAAAGGAATTCGCATAGTCAGGAGTCAGTTAGGACAGATCCCGTTGTTGAAGTACAATGACTTCAACTTAAGAGACCAAAAGAATTATGCCATGTTGTCTCATCACCTCTATTTAACAAAGAAAATCGGAAAGAAACCTCGCCTTGTCTTGCAGCTATGGATTAAGGGGTTGGCACAATACACCGTGTTGAATGTAATGAAGATTCCACATTTTGGCTTCCACCAGGAGGTTAACGCTTGCGTTAAACTTCTTTTGTCGTGCTATCATGGCAGATATCTATGGCTCGACAAAAGGATTACTGTGGATCTGACGTTGATCCACCAGAACACAAGTTTAAGTGTGAAGGGACCCGAATCACAATAGTTTTATCCAGGAAGGCCTCAGATCGTTCGTTAGCACAACGCATCAAAGAAGCTTACAAAGAGGTAGAAAAAGGAAAGCAAGGTTACAAGGTAGCCTCTATACAGGATGGCACAATGCGCCTTGCTTGTCAACTCTTAGCTGGCAAGATAGTGAGGAAGAACCACCCCACATAGGTCACCAGGTTCATGGTGGAGCTCGTAGGAAAGTGTGTGGAGGGCATGCATATGAACTGGGTGAACTACCTCATCAACGAATTAGAAAAGGATTGCCGCAAAGCCCAAGAATTGGGATATGAATTCCATTACAATTGGTTGACCATTTTGATCGCATTTGTCACTTGGAAAATGCCTGAAGGAGCCACTTTCCCAGAGATCGAACCTTCGGAGCCATTGGCTGCTTAGTTTTCCACCCTGTGATATACCAACGACATGATGAAGCAGTGGCAGTCTAATTTCATGTTTCATAGATACTATCAGCAGTTGAAGGTCTCCATTGAATCATTCTCTTGTATGACACCACACACCCTGCATCCATATCACCCCATAGCGAAGTTTGCGTTGATCCCCACTTCATTTACATTAGTGTGCGCAGAGATGAGCACCACGAAGAATTGCAGTCATACTACAAGCTGACAGATGAAGATATGGAGCAGATTACAAAGGAATGGCCAGAGGAATTTCTTGTACCTGTCTCCGATGCAAAGTTATCTGACACTGACACCATAGGAATCTCCATAGTTACACGAGTTGAACATGTCGGACAATCCAATGGGACAAAGAAGTAGAAAAAGCAATATGAAGTCCAGGACATAGAGAGTGACGAAGAGGACAAAACTTCTGAAGATGACGGGTCTGGCTCACCAGGAGGAGGAGGAGACGAAGTAGAAAGATAGGGAGGAGGAGATGAAGGAGAAGAAGAGAAAGAAGGAGGCAAAGCTACACCACCTGAAGATCCCCTTGTTGGGACAGTGACATTGCAAAAGAGGAAAATCTCCCCGAAGAAACCTTTAGTAAGGAAGAAAACGTGCACCAATAAGCCATAGTTGGAGTCCACTCTCATCAAGGACGACATCAGTCTATTCCTCAGAGCTATGGAGGAGGCCTTTGAAGACATGTTGCAGAGATACAAAGAGAAACAGGAGGAGTTATATGGAAGGATTGAGAGAAAATTGAAGGAAGTGCAACATGCTGTTCATTTGGTCTGCGCAATACCTACTGTGCCGACTATGCCTTCCTTATCATAGATTGCAGAATTGGGGGATGAACCAACCCAATTAAGAAGACTTGCAGATGCAACAAAGATCAGTTCCAGAGATCTCAATAAGAGAAGGAGAAGGCTGTAGAATCCTTGAAAAAGGAGAAAGACGAAGTCTTACTACAATTACGAGCAGCGCAGGACAGTGTAGCTGCCCATGAAAGTGACAAAGTAGAGCTTCAGGCGAATTTTCAGGAAGAAAAAGCCCAACTATAGAGGGAAAAAGAACAAATTCTCGTAGAGAAGGCCGTGGTCAAAGAAGCGGTAAGTAAAGCATGTCGCTTTGTGCCAGGATTGGCACAGGAAGAGAAAGAGCTGGTCAAAGCTCAAGTAGTGAAGCTCGTAGAGACCCTCCAACAACTTCAAGCTAGGATAACTAAACGGGAGGCCCAAACAGTACCAAGCACCCCGGAGGAGGTGCGTGACCAGGGGGAGGAATCCGCCAAGAACACAAAAGAAAATATATGAGCCCTCGCCTTGGTATGTAAACATCTGAGTGACAGGAGCACCTAGACATATGAACGCCTTGCCAAGAATCCAGAGCTAAAGAAGCTAGAAGCGCAGTTACAGGAGGCACAACAACAAGAATTTTCATTGCAAGCACAGATGAAGCTATTCACAACAATAGAAAGGATGAAGAGATCCTAGGAGCAACACATAGTACAACAAAAGATCACTGCCCTCCAGGGTAAGGTAATGGAAGTAACGCAAAAGCTATAACCTATGCAGGATGAATCTTGCAAGGTGTTCGAAGAGATTGATGGACATGGCTCACAACTAGATCAAGTAGTTGCAGTAGTAGAATAACGCTTGGAAGCACTTGTTACGGAGCAGACAGTCTAGGAGCTCACTGAGCAGGAGGCTCAGGCGAGGCAGCTTGAGTTATTCTCGAGGATTTTGAAGCAGCATTGCCCGAATCCGAGTGACTTGAGACGAGTCACAAGTGAGTGTTGGGGGCATGTTGGCCCTCTAATTACCTTTTTGGTGTAAACACAAAATTTAGATGCAATGATTGCCATTTGAAATTACATAAAATAAAACTTATATATATATATATATATATAT
>JASDQU010102674.1:12375-35238 GCA_032191745.1 Picea mariana
ACTATGGTTTGTCCTCTTCCCATCCCTCTGCTCCTCCTTTGCTGCCCAAAATATGCATGTAAAAACTGTCCCTATTCTGCATACGAATTTCCTCTTCTTCCTTGCTTGCTTGACTCACATTCTTCCCAAGGATGATTTTACTTCATCCCATGCTCTCCAATAACTATGGGGTTTAACCACTCACACCCACCCTCTTACATGAGTTTAAATGATTGACTTCTCATACGCTCAATCAACAAATAGAAGGTTATGCACAAGATAATAATTTTAGGAATGTGGGTTAGATTAATACCCATGATTAATTCCCCCTTGGACCCCTCTCTCTTGTGGAATCATAGCACAGATGAATTCCAACTTGTTTCTATACTTCCACCAACAGTCTATAACCTATGGCAATCATCCCATCTGCATCATATGCATACATTCATTATGAGACATCATCATACAATTTTCAATTATAAAATTTCCAATCTATTTTATCGAGGAAAACAAAATTCCCAAACATGAGTTTTCTGCTCATAATTATTTGTCTCTTGCAACAGTATATATCAGTATTCCTTATGGGCTCACATCCCTGTCGTATCCAAGATCAATTCCTTTTCAATTTTCTCAATTCGATGCAGCCAAATTTTATTTCATATAGGAAAGAAAATTGCATTTTGTAGATGCATATTCATATACATTGTTGAAAATGGGCCATAGCCAAGCCATGGTGTCTATGAGGAAATGCCAAAAAGGGGTTGCAATAAAAAAATTTGTCAAAAAACATATACAGAAGATTCCATTCATATACATCTGTTACAGGAAATGAAACGGAGAAGAAGTTCAGCAAATAGATTATCGCCAAAATAGTGTTATGAGAGCCCTGACCTACACCCAATAATCCTAAGAAAAGTCGAGAAACCAAAATAGCATAAGCGAGGAAGTACTGAAGAATATGAGATACTGAATTTGGATAAGCATGTCAAAAAAGGGTCAATGGTAATACTCATAAAATGTGCCATTGTTTTCTTCAGATATCACCCATTGACCTTGATCCAGATGAAGCTCGCCCTTTGATAATTGATCTACCATCATATTCATTTCTCTGGAAACATGATGAATATCAAAAGAATCAAAAGAAACCACGATCCTTTGAACTTCTTCAAGAATAGGAAGAAAAATAATGTTGTGACATTGATGAAGATTATTAACCCATTTAAGAACCATTTGAGAGTAACCAAACACCTGTATAACAATTTTCAATTATTAATTTCTCAAATTTGTTTATACAGGAAATAAATATTCCCACGCATGAGATTTATACTCATTATGTTTGGCTCTTGCAACAATATGTACTAGTCTTCCTTATGAGATTACATTATTTCCATATCCAAGACCATTCTTCCTACAATTTTCTCAAGTTTCTTGCAACCAAACACAATGTCAATATCCCATGCACAATATGTGCATTCAGTCCATGAAGTGATTTTCATAATTATATCGATCTCAAAATTCCATCACTTCCAACTAGTATTCATATTAAAAACAGAATTCATCCATTAATCAGATTATCTAGAATGAAACTATCATTCATTGTATACGCATTATCAGCACACCAAGATTTTCATAATGCAATCAATCTTTACCAATAAATAAAACCATTGTGCCAATAATCATGGCCACATCTACACAATGCATCCTTGCATTAACTATGGAATACCATATGTTCATGTCATGTATTCCACCATGTGAGTTGGAAGGTATGGCCCATGCCTCAATACCTCATCCAAACTCTTCCCCACAACCTATCTAATCCTTTGGATACCTTCCTCTTTCAACCCATACACAACACTAGGAACATCATCCCTTAGTGTTATTTAGTGTAGGAAAAAAGGTTGTAGTCCAAACCTCAGTTATGTAGGGGAAAACCATTATGCACTTGGATGGCACTATATATTTTCCATATCCATTCTCATCATGGCATCACACATGACCATCTATAATGGAATTCATTGCTATAACAAGAGTAATGTCTCCTGACTTAACTTAGTGATGACCTCATAACCAACATAACATGGTATGCAATTAATTCCCCATAAATGCATTCAAGCAACAAATATTATTTTCATACTCAAGGCCTCCCGCCTTTACATCAATTCAAATATTGAGATTCAACTAAGGAAATTCTTACCTCAATTCCTTTCAACAATTATAGGTCATAATGACCTCCAATGCATACTTGTATTGTTTCCATCAATTTACTTGATGCTACTTGATCAACTGGTACATTGTAGAAGCTCATAGGATCCTTTTTCCAATCTCTTGATCAGTGTTCCCACCATCCTCGTTTTGTCTTTGTATGGATGGATACCATAAGAAACAATATCATCATGTTATAATCATGTTTCATGGATACACAATTCATCATTAGTTTCATTCAAATATCATAGCATCATTTTATATATATCAACAGACTACTCTTAGTCTATAATCATGCCACCAACATGTTCAGGCATGTCTACATTCACAAACGCACATCAGTATGCACCAAGTATTTGATCTTTCATGCTTAATTTATGCACATGCATTCTATCTTTATTCTATGCATTATGCATTAATTTCATCACGCACTCCAATGCATATGTATTTCATATTAATTAATTATTTAGATTTAATATTGTAGATGGTTGTCCTTGAATTTCTGTACAATCTTGCTTCCATGTGCACTGCTATTCTTCTTAACTGTGAACCACTAGCCCCTATTATGCACCTGCTATCCAAGCCTCACTTGGCCATTGTGCTTTTCCAAGATCCCCTAGTGTTTCCATCACACAATTGCTTTCTTTATGCAGAGAAAAACATGTCTCAACGTATTTATTGGCTAAGGCTCTCAATCTTGATAGTGTTGTAATATGCACCTGTTCAGCTGAATATTGGCACTACAATTAGTTAACCATTCCTCTTTTCCTTGAACAACCAGTCTTGAAATACCATTATCATTAATTGTCATTTCAACATTCTGAAATATTCTTTTATGTCATCTTTCTAATACGCTTTTCCATCCATGGCTTTTCTCAATTTTAAATATATTTCTTCACTTCATTAAATGATTCATGGTGAATCACTACTTGGCCACTCAAGACCACTCTGCTCCAAACAGAGTGCTACACATCCTCCATTGCATCTGTACTCTACTTTTGTTGCACACTCAAATAATAGAGGTAGCTTTCTTGCTTTGTGGTACCTTTACACAAAATTGCTAGATCATACATAATATTTCATTCTTCCTACATTCCCATGCTTTCACATAGAGATGATTGATCCATCCATGAGTTACACCTCCTCTCATGATACCCTTCCTCATTCTCTTGCAACAATCTTTTTAACCTTTTTTATATTTCTACCCCTGAGGCTATGGAGTTCTTGTTAACTCCCTGTGTATGTAATGACATTTATTACTTATTGGATTCATGCTTTATTGTGAGAATATCTGTTAATTTTACCTTGTAAACCATTTTGGATCCATATAAGTTGAATACTAATATTCCCCTACTTTCATTCAGGCCTTTATCAACTTTTCATCACCTGCCTTGCAGCCCTACACTTTCTTTATGCAGTTCTTTGATGCTTTAGCTGACTATACTAGCTAGAATTGCTTCCTTGTCCAAGGGATCCTAGGATTAATCCAAAACAGGCCCACTCAATTCTCATTGGTGAAATCTTATCCTCTTACTATAAATCCCTTCACACAACACTCTACTAGAGTGCTCCTCTACTTATTAATCAATGCCTTGTTAATAAGCTCAACCTTTTTTTCTTTTTACCTTGCCAAACTACTGCATTTCAAATGTGCCTCTGTAATTATGCATAGGAAATATAATGAGAATATACACTCTTAATTACACAACAATCAACTTTGGTACTCACTTCTATCATCTAGGAGAGTTTCTTCAAACTTTGACACTATTTGAAAAAATATTCACATTGGGTGGTTACACTATTCATGCAATTCAATTCCACTTTCTCCTCCAACTTTATGGAGAAACATGATGCTTCACTAGAGAACTTATGCCTTCTTTCATATTTCCCCTGGTCTACCTTTCCAATGACCATATTCATGCCTCAAACTGAGTTCTGAGTGAAAAGTTACAACATTTACAAGTTGCAATTTCCACCCTTTTACTGCTACAAATATCTCTTTACCACTTTCTGATAAATTTTTATTTCCCAATTTAACATTCTGGGTTTGGATATTTCTTCTACTCCTCAATATATTTCCAGTGACTATTCATTTTATCAAATCCAACTTTTGAGCTGCAAGTTATGGGCACTTGAATCTTGCCAATTTAACCCCTTTGTACACATTTCTCCCTAGTGTAAATAATCTCAAACACCAACTTTGGAAACTTGCAGAGGTAAATCCATCAGGAAAAAGAAAAATTTTCTACATGACATAGAGAATACGTCCAACACCTAATTCACAACAAATCTTCAATTTCCAAATTGATGCTCCAGTCAAAAAATGCGACAATCTGGAAACGACAACTTTGCCCCTTTTTGCACTTTCCTGACTTAGCAATTTTAGTCTTGTTTATGCATCCCTACACCAAATCCTTTGGGATTTTTCTAGAAGTTCAATTGGATATTCCCATTACTATCTTTTGAATGAATTTTTCAAGTTTCACCCTTAACCGAACCCCAAATTGATAGTTACAGCCCGTAGAATTTTTTATTGTTTTCCATTTCCAACCCTATATGCTATAGGTGTCTTCTTTATCGTCCTGCATACTTTTACATACCCATATTCCATACATTGATCCACCATTGTCTTTTATGGTTTAATATATTTCCATAGACTGCTCTTGTGCCCCAAACGGACTTCGGATCTAGGAGTTATGTCATCTGAAAGTAAACTAGTGCTGAAATTTTGCCTTAACTATTTCAGTAGTAACTTTCTCATACGAGCTTCATTTTGCGAACAGTTTAGCTTGTTGGAAAACTCTCCTAGATTTATTTTATATGAGATGTAGAGACAAATATGATCCAAATGAATCTCGGTGGCCATCCCCCTTTTCAACTGAATCACCATTTTGAGCCTGTGGTTTTGATAAACCATGATATTTACCCTTTTGATGGGGAATGGAATGTAATGTCATCTTCATTTGTTAATTACTGACATCATGTAATGATTTCCTAGTGGTCTTATGTACATGCCTACAATATAGCGTTAATGCACCGGATCCCATTAGAACTCTACAGTTAATCGCACTCAAGCTAGAGTAGTACTGGGATGGGTGACCGCCCAGGAAGTCCTAGTGTTTTACATGCATATGGCATTTTATAAACTTAGTCCAATTTATCCCACATGCATCATGGGAATTGTTCTCCTCTCACTCTCTCATATAAAATTTAGGTGAAGGATGCCCTTTAAGCATGCAATGGAGTGTGATGTAAATCTTGTTGCGAATGAAGCGTAGCCAACATCTCTTTCTTTTCAGAGATAAGCTACCCCATTCTGCCAGTTTTTGTTCTACAATGTTTTTCTCTCTCTTGTTCATTAATAGAAGTTGGGTTTCATTATAATTCTATGTTCTCCGGATTATCTCTGTGTATTTCCTTGTTAAATATCGGTTATATTTTTGTCTTCATGTCATTCTCAAAATAATCCAAATCAGTGGTATTAGAGCAGGTTGCTCCTTGTCGTTTCTCAGAGCAGGTCCCCGATGAGGTCAGGGTATAGAGAGTTGGGTCTCGAGCTAGTTTCGCTTGAGGAAAACTACTCTTTCCATCCCAAGCAAACTCCCATGGTAGAAGAAAAGAGAGATGAAAAAACAAGAGATCATTTCAATATGTTGCTTGAGGAAGCCCTCATGCGATAGAGGAACGAGATGATGGACAACTTTGCTCAGATTCTTTGAAGACTACCGATGGTGGCGGCTAAGGCATCTTCGACAAGAAGCCGTTTTGCAAGTGCGACACCCTTCAAGGTACAAGTCAATTTTGATATCCCCTTATTTGAAGGCTACATAGATGCAGATGCTCTATAAAAATGGTTGAATCTGCTAGAAGGTTGTTACTTTGTCCAAAAATTTTCTAACAGTGAAAAGATAACCTTCGCGTTCCTTAAATCCCTTCCCCGTGTTAGAGCTTTGTGGGAAGGTTACTGGGAGAGGTACACCATGGATGAATCTACACTATTTGGGAGAGAACCCACTTGGGTGGCCTTTGTAGATGCCCTAAAGGAAGAGTTCTACCATGTCGAAAACTATGATGACCAATACATGAGATGGACAACTCTGTGTCAAAAAAGAGACCAGGCGGTGCCAGAGTACACCAACACCTTTCATACCTTGCGCTCAAAGTTGGGTATCAAATACTTTGAGTGACACCTGGTTTTGAAGTGTCGTAGTGGTCTACATAGGTACATCCAAACAAAGATGGATTTCTTGGACATCTCCTCACTGGGAGATGCTTATCGATATGCAGTCAAAATTGAGCAGAAATTCAAGCAGCAGAGTAAGTGGGAAAAGCATGGAAAAGGAAACTCTAACACACATAATGAAGGATAGAGCAAGGAAGGCCAACCTCAAGAGTGTCAGTCCCAAATGTAAGCAAAGAAGGGTAACGGGAAGTCTAAGAAAGACATCGAAAAGTGGTGTGAGTTCTACAACAGCCATTGGCACAACATTGATGAATGTCACTTAATACATTCATTGGTGGTCGAATTCAAAGACAAAGATCCAAACCCCGACTTGGATCCTGATTCAAAAAATAATAAAAGTAGACAAATCATTGATGTATAACCCATTGCTACTGTGGCAAATGCAACAATCCAACCAGAAGAGGATCGTGAGGAGGGGGAGCGATTCTTCCATTCACAGATGTGGGTGAAGGGGACCCCACTGCATTTTATTGTTGATAGAAGAAGCCAAAAGAACATCATCTCATCAAAGGTTGTCAATCAGTTCGATTTTCCAACAACACCACACCCGCAGCCATACAACATCGGGTGGCTTCACCAGGGTCAAGATATTTGTGCTAGCCAATAGTGTCGCATGTCCTATGGCATCAAGCCCTTCAAGGATGAGGTATTGTGTGATGTTTCCCCACTTGAAGTTTGTGATGTTCTATTAGACCAGCCATATATGTGGAGGTGTCATGTTTTTTATGAGTCTCGACCTCATAGCTTCATTGTTACTCTCGGGGTCATCTATATAGGATACCATAAGTAGTTATAAATATTGTCCCACCAAAACAATGCCACAAAGTAATCTCTCATACTGCAAAGTTTAGCCTCTTCACAATCTGATCAGAAGGTGAACAGAAGGACACTGCAACCACTGCAGCCTCAGCCCAAGACCTTTCTATCTAGCAGAAGCAGATCGACAAGATTGTAGAAGAGTACCAAGATGTTCTTGTTGCACCTACAGGGGTGTCTCCACATTGCTTAGTCAAGAAAGGTTATAACAAAAGCCTTCATACTCTTCATGATGCATCTTCACCGGAAGATTCCTCCCACACTCAGGTAGATCATGTAGCTATATTGGTTGAATAGATCCAACCCCTCCAGCAATAGGTTCATGACAACCTTCAACAAGCTAAGCATGACATCTTCTTCTGCAAGGCAAGCAGCGTACCAAGCTTCAAATTTAGCAGAAGTATCCTTGTCTCCCAAGGGAACTTGATGAAATGGGGACCATTGTTTCCTAAGGGGGTAGGAATGATCCAGAAGGATCTCGGTGGTCATACACCTTTTCCACTGAATCACCATTTTGATCTTGTGGTTTTGATAAACCATGATATTTAACCTTTTGATGGGGAATGGAATGTAATGTCATCTTYATTTGTTAATTACAAACATCATGTAATGATTTCCTAGTGGTCTTATGTACATGCCTACAAAATAGTGTTAATGCACCAGATCCCATTAGAAATTCGCAGTTAAGCACACTCAGGCTAGAGTAGTACTCGGATGGGTGACCACCTGGGAATTCCTAGTGTTTTACATGCCTATGGAATTTTATAAACTTAGTCCAATTTATCCCACATGCACCATGGGAATTGTTCTCCTCTCACTCTCTCATATATAATTGAGGTGAAGGATTTCCTTTAAGCATGCAATGGAGTGTGATGTAAAGCTTGTTGCAAATGAAGCGTAGCCAACATCTCTTTCTTTTTAGAGATAAGCTACCCCATTCTGCCAATTTTTGTTCTACAGTGTTTTTCTCTCTCTTGTTCATTAGTAGAAGTTGGGTTTCACTATATTTATGTGTTCTTTACATTATCTATGTGTATTTCCTTGTTATATATCAGCTATAATTTTTTCTTCATGTCGTTCTCAAAATAATTCAGATCAATGGTATCAAAGTAGGTTGCTCCTTCTCGTTTCTCATAGCAGGTCCTCGACGATGTTAAGGTAAAGAGAGTTGGGTCTCAAGCTAGTTTATCTTGAGGAAAACTACTCTTTCCAGCCCAAGCGACCTCCCATGGCGGAAGAAAAGAGATGACAAAACAGGAGATCTTTTCAATACGTTTCCCGAGGAAGCCCTCATGCGATGGAGGAATGAGATGATGGATAACTTTTCTCAGATCCTTCGAAGACTACCGATGGAAAAAACTGAGGCATATTTGACAAGAAGCCATTTTGCAACTGCAACACCCTTCAAGGTACAAGTCAATTTTGATATCCCCTTATTTGAAGGCCAGATAGATGCAGATGCTCTAGAAAAATGGTTGAATCTGCTAGAAGGTTATTACTTTGTCCAAAAAAAAATCGACAGTGAAAAGATCACCTTCACGCTCCTTAAATCCCTTCCCCATGTTAGAGCTTGGTGGGAAGGTTACTTGGAGAGGTACACCGCAGATGAATCTACACTATTTGGGAGATAACCCACTTGGGTGGCCTTTGTAGATTACCTAAAGAAGGAGTTCTACCCTGTTGGAAACTATGATGACCAATACATGAGATGGAAAACGTTGTGTTAGAAAAGAGACCACATGGTGCCACAGTACACCAACACCTTTCATACCTTGTGCTCAAAGTTGGGTATCAAAGACTTTGAGTGACCCTTGGTTTTGAAGTACCGTAGTGGTCTACATAGGTACATCCAAACATAGATGGATTTCTTGGACATCTCCTCATTGGGAGTTGATTATCAATATGCAGTCAAAATTGAGCAAAAATTCAAGTAGCAAAGTAAGTGGGAGAAGCATGGAAAAGGCAACTCTAACTCACATAATGAAGGACAGAGCAAGGAAGGCCAACCTCAAGAGTGCCAATCCTAGATGTAGGAAAATAAGGGTAACAAGAAGTCTAAGAAAGACACCGGAAAGTGGTGCAAGTTCCACAACATCCCTTGGAACAACACTGATGAATGTATCTCAATACAATCATTAGTGGTCGAGCTCAAAGACAAAGAGCCGAACCCTGACTTGGATCCTAATTCAAAAAACAATAAAAGGAGATAGATCATTGATGCAGAACCCACTGCTACTATCGCAACTGCAACAATCCAACCAGAAGAGGATCCCGAGGAAGGGAAGCGACTCTTCCATTCACAGATGTGGGTGAAGGGGACCCCACTGCATTTTATCATTGATAGTGGAAGCCAAAATAACATCATCTCAGCAGAGGTTGTCAAACATTTGGATTTGACAAAAAAAACCACACCCACAACCATGCAACATTGGGTGGATTTTTCAGGGTCAAGATCTTTGTGTCAGCCAATAGTGTCGCCTATCCTACAACATCAAGCCCTTCAAGGATGAGGTATTGTGTGATGTTTCCCCATTGGAAGTATGTGATGTTATATTAGGCCAGCCATATATGTGGAGGTGTCATGTTTTTTATGAGTCTCAACCCCGTAGCGTCATTATTACTTTGGGGGGTCCGCTATATAGGATACCAGAAGTAGTTCTGACTATTTTCCCACCAAAACAATGCCACAAAGTAATCTCTCATACTGAAAAGTTTAGCCTCTTAACAATCCAATCAAAATGTGAACAGAAGGACACTACATCCACTACAGCCTCAACCCAAGACCTTTCTATCCATCAGAAGCAGATCAACAAGGTTGTAGAAGAGTACCAAGATGTTCTTGTTGCACCTACGGGGGTGCCTCCACACTACTTAGTCAAGCAAGGTTATAACAAAACCCCTCATACTCTTCATGTTGCATCTTCACCGACAGAGTCCTCCCACACTTAGGTAGATAGTGCATCTATATTGGTTGAACGGATCCAACCCCTCCAGCAACAGGTTCATGACAGCCTTAAACAAGCTAAGCATGACAGCTTCTTCATCAAGGCAAGCAGTGCACCAAGATTCAAATTTAGCAAAAGTCTTATTGTCTCCCAATGGAACTTTACACAATGGGGACCATTTCTTCCTAAGGGGGGGGGGAATGATCTAGATGGATCTCGGTGGCCATCCACCTTTTCCACTCAATTACCATTTTGAGCCTGTGGTTTTGATAAACTGTGATATTTAACCTTTTGATGGGGAATGGAATGTAACGTCATCTTCATTTGTTAATTACAAACATCATGTGATGATTTCCTAGTGGTCTTATGTACATGCCTACAAAATAGTGTTAATGCACCAAATCCCATTAGAAATTCGCAGTTAAGCACACTCAGGCTAGAGTAGTACTCGGATGGGTGACCGCCCGGGAATTCCTAGTGTTTTACATGCCTATGGCATTTTATAAAATTAGTCCAATGTATCCCACATTCACCATGGGAATTGTTCTCCTCTCACTCTCTCATATATAATTGAGGTGAAGAATGTCCTTTAAGCATGCAATGGAGTGTGATGTAAAGCTTGTTGCAAATGAAACATAGCCAAAATCTCCTTCTTTTCAGAGATATGGTACCCCATTCTGCCAGTTTTTGTTCTACAATGTTTTTCTCTCTCTTATTCATTAATAGAAGTTGGGGAGTGTGATGTAAAGCTTGTTGCAAATGAAGCATAGCCAAAATCTCTTTCTTTTCAGAGATAAGGTACCCCATTTTGCCAGTTTTTGTTCTACAATGTTTTTCTCTCTCTTATTCATTAATAGAAGTTGGGTTTCACTATTTTTTTTTTCTCTGCATTATCTTTGTGTATTTCCTTGTTATACATCTGTTATATATTTTTCTTCATGCCGTTCTCAAAATAATCCAGATCAAAAGAAGACCTTGATACACTCTGTTCTCGTTGGTTTTTAATGGCTAAAAATGTTGTTTAGGGCCTCAAAAATGCCCCTCAAGTTAATGACCTTCAAAACCCAAAAAAAATCACATAAATCGATTGTTTTACTACTATAACATCCCTTTAAATATGAATCATTGAGCTCAAATTGGGTGAAGTACAAATCATTGCTCTGACTCTATCAACCATTGACCATCAGCACTTTCCTTTAGGTGCACACCACACTTTTCCTGATCTACCAACACGACCGTCGGCCATCAGCCCATTCCTTCGACAGTCGATTTTCACACAACTTTAAATCAATCAATTCGACCGTCGATCATCGATGATATTTATTGGTGATTGGAAATCCTCATTGATTTTTTCGATGCCACACCATCGGCCCATCGGCGATCGACGATCCCCAATGACTGTCAAAAAACACTTCCCAAAATCGGTCGACCTGACCATCGGCAATCAACCACTTATGTTGGTTAATGTGGCATGACATGTGGATGTTGATGTGGCATGAGATTTCATCATGAGGTGTCAACTTGGGTGATGTGGCATGAAACATGGATGATGATGTCATCATATTTTTTTCTTTCATCGAACATCGGGAAATTCTCTTGGGCGACCCGAACACTTTGTTGAATCGGTCGATACCCAACCATCAGTGCATCATTTATCGACGACTTCTCTTGCTTGATTCGAGACACTTCACCAAATTCTGTCGACGCCCGACCACTAGCCCATCGACGATCAACAATTGAAAAATGCTTCGTGGGATTCAACCGACACAGACCGTCGGCCATCGGTTGTAAGAGATGTCCTTTGGCCGAACCAAACTCTTCACCATTTCAGATGACTCGATCATTGGCCTTTGGCGATTTATCTTGGTGAATTTCCATACTTAGAAATTTTTGACCAAAAATCCCAATGAATCTAA
This sequence comes from Picea mariana, assembly GCA_032191745.1. Taxonomy (NCBI): domain Eukaryota; kingdom Viridiplantae; phylum Streptophyta; class Pinopsida; order Pinales; family Pinaceae; genus Picea; species Picea mariana. Next base: position 24,477 of record JASDQU010102674.1, read on the forward strand.
GTCGTCAATCTAATATATTTTGAAACCCTCTGAAATGAATCATGGTCATTGATTGGATCTACCTTTCAAAACCACTGAAATGAATGTAGACCTTCAATCCAATCTATCTCCCAAATTGTCGAAATTAATCATGGTCGTTGATTTACTCAACCTTTCAAACATTCGATACCTTATGAATTTTTAAATTTATCATGATGAATCTTAGTCGTCAATCTTGAGATCAAAGAGATCTCAACCGTCCATTCGTCAAACTATATGTAACTCTACAGGCGGCCATTAAAATTTGAATTTTGACCATTCCAAGTTGAATTTGGCTCTGCAACTTCACCGCTCTACTCCATTAACCTTCTTAAACAGTCTGAAGTCATTCAAACTCAGATTTTTCCCATGAATTTCGGGATTTCTCTCTAAATTCTCCATTTTTCCCCCAAATTTGTAACAAACAAAATCTGCAACAACAAATTTCATCAATTCGCTCTAGTTCGAGCCCATACAAGTCCGGTGTTTGAACCAGATGCTTTGATACCATAATGTAATGTACCCAACCTCCAGCTAAGCAACATTAAGTGTGGAAACTCATTAAATTATTAATATTTACTGCTAATTAAATTCATGTAGATTACTAGATACATATTACAGACATATTTAACCATTTGACTTATACCACCATTCTAAATGCATATAACAACATATGTTAAAACATGAATGCAATTGTTCAGGAAATAAAAAACCACACGGCATTCATATAAACCATTTACAAATCGGAATAACATAAGAATAGAATAGAAACACTTATTTGTTAATGATTAACCAATTGGCTGCAAATGAAGGATGAACCTCCCAACCATAGGCATTGATGTTCAATTTCTCTCAACAACAGGCCACCCTCGAGATGAGGCTATGAGTCCACAAGGAGATCTGACCCACTGGTTGTCCACTCTCCACACACAACAGCCCCAAACCTATGTTATATCCTCACAATAGTCCCAAACCTCCAGCTCTCTCTTCTCCCCACAACCTACACTACCCAAGGAATGTACCCCCTTCAATGCTCACAGTCCCTTGGGTTGTATCATTCGTTTATAAAGGCCACTAGTGCATTCGGTTGGCCAGGAATCACTAAATTGGAAACTCTTGGAACTCTCAGCTATTTTATGTTTTCTCAAAACATCCTTCACAAGGCTCTAAGTCATTTTCTCCATAGAAAATTACACTACAGGTTCACAACCCGATTTACAGGCACACGAGCCTCTTTCTCAGCATAAAAACACACCCAAACAATGGTTTCCTTCAAGTATACCATGGTTGGTCCTCTTCCCAACCCTCTAATCTTCCTTTTTTGCCCAAAATCTGCATGTAAAAATTTTCCCTATTCTACATACAAATTTCCTCTTCTTCCTTGCTTCCTTGACTCACATTCTTCTCAAGGATGATTGTACTTCAGCCCATGATATATAATAACTACGGGAAGTGAGTACTCACACCTGCCCTCTTACATGAGTTTAAATTATTGGTTTCTCATACACTCAATCAASAAATAGAAGGTTATACACAAGATAATAATTTCAGGAATGTGGGTTGGATTAATACCCATGAATAATTCCCCCTTGGATCTCTTTCTCTTGTGGAATCATAGCCCCCCRTCGTTCTTCATCCCTTTTGTATCACATCCAATGATTATTACATTTATTAATTATTTCAATGTTCATGATATGTGATTCAACCCCCAGCCACATTAAATAAATACGGGCCCTTTGCCCAAACACATCAGCTAACCAACCTAATTCACATTTATACAATTACATTATAATTCACGGGGATTAGAAATGGGGATGTTACACTTGGAATGAAGATATGAAGGGTAAAAAGGATCAAAGGCGGAAAGGTTTCAATCCATGTTTTTTCAATAATATCTCCCAAGCAAATAAGCAAGGTCAGTCAACCCAAAATGAGCACAAGACTACAGATTCATTTGGGAAAAGGCCAAGGCAACAACCTGTAAAATGTTGGGGATGTGAGGGAAATAAATTATATAGGGACTACCCTCACAAAGGATAAAGAATGAGGATTGTCCAAAAAATTTAGGAGGTTGAAACAATTGAAGACATGGGAGGAAACATGCCAAGGATTTTTGCAACCTTGGAAAACAAGCAAGAAAAGTATTGATCCCCCATGATTGAAGTGGAAGGTAAGATTGATAACCAACCGATAGCAATTTTAATTGATTATGAAGCTAGTCATAGTTACATAAACTCTAACATTGTTGAAATATTTCATTTTCAAATGAGTAAGCATAAGAAATATTGGTTAGTTCAGTTAGCCACAAGGGCTAAGAGGAAAATCAATGAGCTAGTTAAAGATTGTCCAATAGACATGAATGGAAACGGCACAAAGGTAGATGTGAATATTATACCATTGGGTTCATATGATTGTCTAATTGGGATGTATTGGTTGAAAAAACACCATGTTGTCCTAGATTGTTACAACAAGACAGTCACATGTCTTAATAAAGAAGGGAAGCAAGGAAAGGTTCAAGGAATTCCAATAGTTGTAGCTATTAGAGAAATTTAAACTATCTAGTTGAAAAAGAGTTTCAGGAAGGGATGTCAGATTTTTGTGACCCATATGGAAGAGGAAACTAGAGATAAAGTGGCAAGCATTGAGAACCATCAGGTCTTGAGATATTTTCAAGATGATTTTGGGGAAATCCCAATACTGCCACCAAAGAGAGACATTGTTTTCTCTATCGATTTGGTACCAGGAGATACCCTAGTGTCCAAGACACCTTACAGGATGGGAACACCCGAATTGAAAGACTTGTAGATGTAGCTTGAAGAATTGTTAAGGAAGGGGTATGTATGCCCAAGTGTGTCCCCTCGGGGTGCCCTAGTTATTTTTGTGAAGAATAAAGATGGAACCTTAAGGATGTGTATTGATTTCATACAGTTGAATAAGGTCACCATAAAGAACAAATATCCTTTTCCAAGGATTGATAATTTGTTTGATCAGTTGAAAGGTGCAAGGATATTTTCCAAGAATGACTTGAGATCAAGATATCATCAAGCGAGGATAAAGAAAGAACATATCAGTGAGACAACATTCAAGACAAGATACAAGCATTATGAAATCACGGTAGTACCATTTGGACTATCAAATGCCCCGACAATTTTCATGTTCCTAATGAATGGAGTGTTGAGAGAGTACCTAGACAAGTTTTTAATTGTGTTCCTAGATGATATACTCATTTACTCAAAGATAGAGGAGGAACATCAACAACATTTGAGAATGGTGATAAAAAATTTAAAAGAGCATAAATTGTATGCCAAGCTAAGTAAGTGCATATTTTATCAAAAGAAGATTCACTACTTGGGGCATATTATTTCAGCAGATGGGATAATAGTTGATCTCGAGAAGATAGAGGCCATTAGAGGATGGCCAGCACCAAGAAATGTGATAGAGGTTATATCGTTCATCGGTCTTGCCAGTTATTACTGAAGATTCATAAAAATATTCTCAAAGATTTCAAGCCCAATAACTTATTTTCAAAATAAGGGAGTGAAATTTGAATGGACTCCCAAGTGTGAAGAAATTTTTCAGCAGCTAAAAGACATTTTGAAAAGTGCACCAATATTGAAGATTGTAGATCCAGATGAATATTTTGTTGTGTGCACTAATGCATGCAAGGAAGGACTCGGCGAAGTCCTCACACAAAAATATCATGTGGTATGCTATGAGTCCAGAAAACTCAAAGAGAATGAGAGGAATTATGCTACACATGAATTAAAAGTATAAACTAAATTTTGTTTCAAACTCCTAATCTATGAGATAGCTTGTGAAACAATCATTGAGCGTGTGTTTCCCTGGTTTCCGCCATGATGCTTGTTGGTGAGGGGATGCAAACCCCCTCATATCGGAATGTGGTAGCCAATGAATCTAATGAATTAGGGGGTTCGAGGCCTACCTTAGAATGACCATCGTTGATGCAGGAGCATACCTCTTGTGTTGAATCTAACAAAGGAAAAGCAGCAAAAATGGATTCAAAACATTCTCATAAAAAGGTGGATCAGGCTTGGGAGCCATGGAAATGTCTTCCGCAAGCTCCAATCACACTAAGGTATGTGATTTGATCATATCAAGTGTGAGAGCACACCCAATACATGAAAGACCATGTGCTCATCGATAATTTTCTGGGTTTATGGCCCTCAAAGAGGGATCTAGTTAGATGGATCAAATCATGATGGAAGCCAAAAGGTCATTTTGACCTTCGGCTAGGTTCCAAAGGTTTTTTCACAACGATCTTCCATAATTTGGAGGATTGGGACTAAGTATTTGAAAATGGACCATGTTTTTTTAACTCAACTTGGATCTATTTAAGGTTCTGGACCGAGCACTTCAGTCCCGAGAAGGAGGACTTTACCCATGCCCTTGTGTGGATCTGAATCTATTCGCTTCCCTAGGAATTTTGGTTGGAATAAATCCTCTAGGGCATAGTAAATACTTTAGGAATATTTATTAAAGTTGTAGAGGCCACCAAGCAGGGATGCTACATTCTTATGCTCGGATCTACATCTACATGAATACATTCAAACCCCTCCCAGGTTCTATATGTCTAGAACATCAATATAATGACTAGATCCAAACAATTGACTACGAGCACGTCCCTTTTTTCTATCAAAAATGCTATGAACATGGCCATGTATTCAGGGACTACGTGCTTAATGCTCCTCCAAAGCCTGATTCTACGACAGCAGATAAAAACAAGGATGGATTTACCCAAATGCAAGGGAGAAGAAAGAAAGGCCCTAAAAAACCAATCATTAATAAATTCAAATCCCCATCCACTGGCAACTTGTTTGAGATCCTTAATCAAAATACTAAAAATCAAGAGATGGAAGGGGTTTGTATGCACCCCCCAGTGTGAAATACAAAAAGGCAGAGCAACCGCTCTAGGAACCAATCCTTGAGTAAATCATCCTTGCCTCTGGTACAATCCCTATGGTGGAAGAAAAAATCATTAAATATGGAGGAGACATGGAGATTGAATTAGATGAGAAAGACCTAGTCGAGATCGACCTAGTGAGCCTCGAGGAAGCCTATCATAAACAGGAACTACTCTCCCTCCCTCGTGAACAACTATGGAAGGTTCACAAGGTATATATCGACTCCACTACAAGTTCCACCTCTAGATATGGTCTAGTACTAAGCATCCAAAAGGATCCTCCAAAGGACTCTCACAAGCTGACAAGAGAGGAAAAAGGACAGGGAAGAAAATCAACCCAACAATTAATATAGGATGTTGGCAACTTCATGGTAAACTTAGTTTGCATTTAACTGATCATTGAGAGTTTCCATTCCATCCCCTTTCAACCTTCCTCATGAATATTATATCATGGAATATTTGAGGCCTCAATGGAAGGAGTAAGCAAAGGCTCCTTCAAAATCGTATAATGGTGGAAAATATAGATGTTCTTTTTCTCCAAGAAACCAAGTGTGTTGGCACTTTTATCCCCATTTTGTGGGATAACTATGGAGATGATGTCTTGAGGCCCTCAGGTTGTAGACATGGAATGTCGAGATACCACATGACTAGCAGTGTCCACTTGCACATATGTAATCTTGCTCTATCACCATAGTTTGATACATCGTCAGCGCATACACCAGACCAGTTAGCTTCTAGAAGGCACATGGGTCTTGTTCCAAGCGGTACAAATCAGGTATTGTGTCAGGTAATCACCCTAATATTGGAAGCATTTAAGCACATTGTATTAAAGTTGATTTTGATTATAAAACGTCTACTTGGACATTATGTTTTTGACCATGTTTCACCTTGGTGAGTGTCATCGATTTCCTAGTAAGTGGCCAACTTTTGGGGAAGGGGTGTAACTGGGGTCTCTTGAGGGGTCATCGTACTATTCCCGACCATAATTATCACTTTCTGCTCATCACATTCCCATTACATTTCCCTCTTCTAGGCCCTTTGGCTTTAGTGACCCAAGAAGGGCATGTAATTCAGTTCATGGGAAGAAGGGGCTGAAGGCCCAGAGAGATGATGGATGGAAAAAGATAAGATCCTAAAATATAAACCTTCCAGATGCTCGCCCAAAGAGGTCTTGAGAGCAATGAAAAGATTCTCCTAAAAAAATCAAAGGCCTGCAAAAGCAAAATAACATTATATACATGTCCCCACGTGTTGAGGTGTCTACACTCATACAGTGTCCCTTTCTTTCCCTGCATATGGCACTCTGTGTACCTCTAGATTCAAGTGGACCTTGTAGTGCTACCCCCCAAGCTAATATATTTCACTCTAGGGAGTAACCAATGTTTTGGACTATTAATTAATTAATGGAAATGAATGGGCTTGGAAAAAGGATGCCTTGAAAACAAAGGTGCAACACACGCTCTACAAAGGCACCCATAGATGAGACAATACAAACCCATGTATGTCATGAAACCCATTGACCTATGAAGTCTAATGATCCAGATTTTATGAGCAGAATGAAATGACTACAGATTATTAACTGATCCGGATTATTTTCGGCACGAAATGAGAGCAGAGATGTAATAAATAAATGCACAGATATATCATGGATATCCAATAATATAATAGAAATGTATCAGAAATGCAACCATAACACAGAGATACAGTAATACATGATTTCTATTAATGAAATAAATGTACAGAGACTGTAAAAATACAGAGTGAAAGACTCGCTAGAATGGTGGCAGCTTATCTCTGAGAAGAGATGTGACGGCTACTCGCATTCACAAGAAGATGATTGTTACAATGAGTCTCTAAGGGCCTTTTTAACATAAGGAAAATCCCAAACCCTAACCCAAGAAGATGAAAATCCAAAAGGTTTGCAGGCCCTGATGGGGGTAGTTGATACGTCAACTTCCCAGGGCAATAAATTTTGCATACGATCTCCATTTGGGGTTCTCGATACATCGTTGCTCCCCGTTTTCCCAAAAACGTCATTTAGGGACTCAAAACGACTTCAAAAGTTCACGACTCGAAAAACTGCTAAAAATAGTAAATTACCAAAATTGCCAGAAAATTGTTTTGAGCCAGTTGGAAAAGGTGGGTGGCCACTGATATCCACCTGGATCAATCCTCCCTCCATAGGAAGCAATGGTCTCCATTGCATTGAGTTCCCGAGGGAGAGGGGAAAGCAGTTGTTGAATCTGAATCTTCGTGAGCTACTTGCCTTGCTGGAGATGCCGCGCTGCTTGGTTTGTTGAAGGTTGTCACGAACCTGTGGCTGGAAGGGTTGGACCTTTTTAACTAGTCTAGCTACATGAGATGACTGTGTGCAAAAGGAATCATTGTGTTTTGCTGCAATCTTTTCTACCTGCTTATGTTGGATAGAAGGTTCTTGGGCCGAGGCTGTAGTGGTTGTAGTATCCTTCTATTCACCTTTTGAACAGATTGTGAAAAAGTTAAATTTTGTAGTATGAGATACTGCCTTGCAACACTTTTTAGGTGGGACAATAGTCGGAATTGCCTCTGGTATTATGTAGAGATGACCCCCCAAAGTAATAATGACACTACGGGGTCGAGACTCATAAATAGCATGACACTTCCACATATATGGCTGGCTCAAGAGAACATCACAAACATCCAGTGGGGCAACATCACATAGTACCTCATCCCCGAAGGGTTGGATGGCGTATGACAATCGACACTGTTGGCTGACATGGAGATCTCGTCCTTGTAGAAGCCACCCAATTATGTATGGCTACAGGAGTGGTGTTGTCGACAATCCCAACTGTTTGATGACCTCTGCTGAGATGAGGTTCTTCTGGCTTCTGCTATCAACAATAAAATGCAACGGGGTCCCCTTCACCCACATCTGTGAATGAAAAATGTGTTGCCCCTCTTCAGGATCTGTTGGTTCTTCTGGTTGAATTGTTGTAGTCACAACAATAGCAGTGAGGTCTACGTCAATGATCTGTCTTTTACCAGTATTTTCATAATCAGATTCTGAATCAGGGTTCGGCTCCTTGTCTTTGATCTCATCCACCAATGATTGTTTTGAGCGACATTCATCGGTGTTGTTCCAAGGGATTTTGTGGAAATCACACCATTTTCCAGTGTCCTTATTTGTCTTTCTGTGACCCTTCTTTTCATGTGGCTTGGACTGGTTTTCGGAAGACTGTTTGTTAGGGCTGTCTTTCTCATACTTTGTTTGTTGTAGATTTGTAGACCTGAACTTCCATTTGTTCTAGTGCTTAAATTTCTGCTCGATTTTAACAGCATATCGATAAGCAAAACCGAGTGATGAGATGTCCAGAAAATCCATTTCAGTTTGGATGTATCTGTGTAGAGCCCCACGGTATTTCAGAACCAAATGTCATTCAGATTCTTTGATACCCAGCTTGGTGTGCAAGGTATGGAAGGTATTGGTGAACTCTGGAACTGCTTGGCCCCTCTCTTGCCGCAATGTGTTCCATCTCATGTATTGGTCCTCATAGTTTCCAACAGGGTAATATTGTTCCTTTACCACATCCACAAAAAAATCTCAAGTGGGCTCGGCCCCATATATTCCAGACTCCTCTTTGGAACTTTGCTCCTAGTAAGTTTCCCACCAATGTTTGACATGGGAGAGAGCTTTAAGGAATGTGAAAGTGATCTTTTCCCTGTCGGAAAAATTATGAACAGAGAAATAACCTTCTAACAGATTGAACCATTTTTCTAGGGCATCTGCATCTATCTGATCTTCAAATACGGGAATATCAAAATTAACTTGTACCTTGAAAGGAGAGGTGCGTCCAAAGTGGTTGTTTGATGAAGATGCGCATGTTGCTATCGAAAGGCGTTGAATGATGTGGGAAAAATTCTCCATCATTTTGTCCCTCTGTCGCGTGAGAGCTTTCTCAAGCAACAGAATTATAAGATCGTCTGCTCCGTCATTTTTCTTTTCTTCTGCCATGGAGGGTTTCTTGGGCATGCGAGAGTGATTGTCTTCAAGAGATACAAGCTCGAGACCCAACTTGCTATACTCAGACCTCGTTGGGGACATGCACTGAAAAACGATCAAGAGCAGCCTTCTCTAATACCAATGATCTGGATTATTTTCGGCACGAAATGAGAGCGGAGATGTAATAAATAAATGCACAGAGATATCGTGGATATCCAATAATATAACAAAAATACATCAGAAATGCAACCATAAACACAGAGATAGAGTAATACATGATTTCTATTAATGAAAGAAATGTACAGAGACTGTAAAAATACAGAGTGAAAGACTCGCTAGAATGGTGGCAGCTTATCTCTGAGAAGAGATGTGACTGCTACTCGCATTCACAAGAAGATGATTGTTACAATGAGGCTCTAAGGGCCTTTTAAACATAAGGAAAATCCAAAACCCTAACCCCAAAAGATGAAAATCCAAAAGGTTTGCGGGCCCCGATGGGGATAGTTGATACGTCAACTTCCCAGGGGCGTAACTTTTGCATACGATCTTCGTTTGGGGCGCTCGATACACCTTTAGAAAGATATTTCCGAGGACTACAACTTTTGTGTGAGTAGCATCAAATATTGTTCAATGTCGCTCCCCGTTTTCCCAAAAAAACGTCATTTAGGGCCTCAAAACGACTCTGAAAGTTCAAGACGCGAAAAACTACTAAAATTAGTAAATTACCAAAATTTTCATAAAAAAAAATTGAGCCAGTTGGAAAAGCTGGGTGGCCACTATTATCCACCTGGATCATTAATAGATGCTTAACACAAAATAACATAGATAGAGTCAAATGGTTTTATATTCAATAAGGAAATAAGTTGAAATTGTAGAATGCAGTGGAAAACAAGCTTGTTGGAATGGTGGCATCTTATCTCTGAGGAGAGATGTGATGGTTGCACTCATTCGCAAGAAGATAATTACAATGAGGCTTTGAAGGAATTTTTACAATAAATAGGAGTTTCAAAAACCCTATACATCCAAAAACCTAACCCTAGGAGATGAAGCGCCAAAATTCATGTGGGCCCCGTTTGGGTAAGTCAGTACATCAACTTCCTGGGGCCATAAATTTTGCATACGATCTACGTCTTAGGCACATGATAGCTCATTGGAAAGATCTATTCGAGGAATACAACTGTTGACAAAAATTTCATTATGAAATTTTTCGACTGGTAGATACCCAAAAAAACGTCGTTTAGGCCCTCAAAACGGCTCCGGAAGTTCAGGACCTGAAAAACTGTTGAAAATAGTAAATTACAAAAATTGACAGAAAGTTGTTTTGAGCCAGTTGGAAAAGTTAGGTGGCCACCGATATCCACTTGGATCAATCCTCCCTCCTTAGGAAGCAATGGTCTCCATTGCATTGAGTTCCCCCATCAGATGAGGAAATTTTTGTTGAATTTGGCCCCGAGTGAGCCACTTGCCCTGGTGCAGAAGTTGCCTTGCTTTGATAACTCGATAAAGCTGGATCCTTTGTTTTCGAGTGCCCTTTATCTGTGTGTCCACAATTTGATCACTAGATGCATGTTGTATGCAGTCAGGGTTGAGCTCTATTCGTGTCAGTTGTTCTACTACGTCTGAGGTGTCCAATAATAGTGGGAAATAAGGCCGAAGGAGGTCCAGGTTGAACATTGGGTGCATGCCAAGGAAAGGAGGAATGTTGAGCTCAAAATAATTATCCCCCATAGCCTTGGTGATGGTGTATGTCCCATAACGAAGTGGGTGAAACTTTCGATGGGGTCCTGTAAGGCGTTCTTTCTGCAAGTGCAACCAAACTTTGTCGCCTACTTGAAACTTATGTG
>JASDQU010102674.1:35781-98476 GCA_032191745.1 Picea mariana
ACTACATGTCAGGCCTCCCATCCACCAAGCGATCAACAACCACAAAAACAAAGTCATTTCCCCGCTTGGTGGATGGGAGGCCTGACATGTAGTCCATTGAGATGGATTCCCATGGCCTATCAAGAGTAGGAAGAGGGGTGTAGAGTCCCTATTTCTTAGTGGTCGGTTTGGCAATAGCATAGGCAGTGCAAGACCTGATATACTTGTTGACCTCCTATTGAAGTTTCAGCCAGTAGAAATTTTTATGTAGCATCACCACTGTCTTTTCGATGCTGAAGTGTCCTGACACTCGACTGTATTGGGCTTCCCAGATCAGCTTCTCTCGCTCGCTTGATGGAACGGGGATATGGCCCAAACGACACAACAACCCATCCTGAAGATGGAAATTATCGACAACTGTGTTTGCACCCAACATTTGGTAGGTGGCGGAGAAGTTCACGTATGTCTCATAGAGGGGGGGGCATCCAGAGGTCTCATGGCCACAAGAGTCTAGCACTATGGTGAGTGTCGTGACTAGCGGTCTACTGAGCCAATTAGCGACACAGTTGGTGCTCCCTATTTTATACTTGATTTTGAGGTGGAATTGTTGTAAGTATGTGGACCACTTTTGATGGAGGTCATTCTGTAATTTTCCTTATGTCTGCATGAACTGCAGTGGCTTATGATCAGTGTGGATGATTGTCACCCTCCCAAGAATGTAATGTCTCCAATGGCGACAGGCTTGCACAATCGAGTACATTTCTTTATCGTAAGTAGGGTACTTACAGACAACATTTGATAGTGTCTCATTATGATAGGCCACGGGGTGGCCGTGCTGAGTGAGAACAGTGCCCACAACATAGTCTGAAGCATCTGTCTCAATCTCAAAGGGTTGTTGCAGGTCTGGTAGTGAAATTACTAGGGCTTAGCACAAACGCTACTTCAAATCATCAAACGCTTGTTGTTGGGACCGACCCACGCAAATTTTGCCTTACCACCACCCCTGGTTATTTAGCTGAGGGCCCATGCAATATGGGAGAATCCCAACATGAACCTATGGTAGAAATTGGCAAGGCCCAAGGAACTCCGAAGCTCAATGAGTGTGGTTGGGGCTGGCCAGTCACGGATGACTTGGATCTTGGCTGGATCCACATGTACGCCATGTTGATCAACAATGTAGCCTAGGTAATGGACCCTATCCATGCCAAAGGAGCATTTTTCCAAGTTGGCGTATAGCTTGTGCTGCTGCAGAGTGTGCAGAACCTACTGAATATGATGCAAGTGTTATGCCCAATACTTGTTGTAAATGAGAATGTCATCCAGATACACCACTACAAAATTATTGGTGAATGGTCGCAAGATATCGTCCATCATCCTCATGAAAGTGGTTGGAGCATTTTTCAAACCAAAGGGCATGACCAACCATTCAAAAAGGCCTTCCTTTGACTTGAAGGCGGTCTTCCATACATCTGTCTATTCTATCGGGACCTAGTGGTAGCTAGACTTCAGATCAATATTATTGAAGTATTTGGTCCCTGTGAGTTGATCAAGGAGGTCGTCAATTCGAGGAATTGGGTATCGGTTTCAAACTGTTATTTTATTCAGGGCCCAGTAATCAATGCAGAGTCGCCAGGTTCCATCTTTCTTTTGTACCAACACGATTGGGCTCCTGCAAGGTGATGAGCTGGAATGGATGTGCCCCTTGTGGATCAGTTCTTGGATCTGTCACTTGATCGCCTCATTCTCTAACAAAGAGGGGTGATAGACTGGCCCATTGGGAAGTGGTGCGTCGGGGGTCAAATCGATGGGTTGCTTGACTTGACAATGTAGAGGTACCCCGGTAGGTGAGGAGAAAATATCTGAGTATTCTTCAATGACCTTATCAAATTGCTTATGTTGTGTGGAGAGGTCAGTCGCAGAGACCCTAGATGTGGTTGTGATMTTTCTCTCATTCTGAGAGTGAATCATGAATAAGACAAACTTCCCAGTCTAAGATATGATCTTCCTGCATTGCTTGGCAGAGATCAAGGAAATATCACTAGGTGGGACTACCTTGGGTATCCTGTACAATTTCCTGTTCAAAGTAATAATAACACTACGAGGCCTAGACTCATATACATCATGACGTTTCCATAATTAAGGTTGGCCCAAAAGAACATTACAAACTTCGAGAGGAGAAACATCACACAATACCTCGTCTTTGAAGGGCTTGATGTCGTACGACAGTCGACATTGTTGGCCGACGTGGAGATCGCTTCCTTGGTGGAGCCATCCAATGGTGTAGGGTTGTGGGTGCGACGTTGTCGGCAAGGCTAGCCGCTTGACAACCTCTACTGAGATGAGGTTCTTCTGGCTACCGCTATCAACGATGAAGTGCAGTGGGGTGCCTTTTACCCACATCTGTGAATGGAAGAGGCAATCTCCTTCTTCTGGCTCGTCTGGTTCATTAGGTTGGAGCTTGGTCGTAGCAACAGTATCACTGGGTTCCACGTCAATGATCCGTCTTCCCCTTTCTTGTTTTGACTCAGAGTCATAACCCGCATTTGATTCAGAGGCTTTCACTTCGGCCACCAGCAACTGCTTTGAGCGACAGTCGGTAGTGTTATGCCAAGGGCTCTTATGGAAGTCGCACCACTTCCCGGTATCTTTCTTTGTCTTTATGGTGTCCCTCTTTGTTTGCGGCTTGGACTGGTTGTCATGATACTGTCCATATTTTCTATGTCCTTTGTTATATGGGTTGGGGCAGCCCTTTCCTATCTTTTGCTATGAAGGTTTCCCGGGCCCAAATTGTCATGTCTTTTGTTTGAACTTCTACTCGATTTTGACGACATATCGGTAGGTCACGCCCAAGGATGAGATGTCCAGAAATTCCATTTTGGTCTGGATGTATCTATGCATAGCACCATGATATTTGAGCACCGGATGTCGCTCTGAATCTTTGATACCCAGCTTGGTGCGCAAGGTATCGAAGATATTTGTGAACTCTTGCACTACTTGGTCTCTTTCTTGCTGCAGTGTGGTCCATTTAGTATACAAGTCATCATAACTTCCAACAGGGTAGTATTGCTCCTTAATAGCATCCCTGAAGGATTCCCAGGTGGTCGTGATTGTAAATAACGAGGGTTCCTCTGTTTCCTTTTGCTCACAAAACGTTTCCCACCAATATTTGACATGGGGAACGGCTTTGAGGAGCGCAAAAGTAATATTTTCTCTATTCAAAAAGTTATGGATAGAAAAATACCCTTTTAGTAGATTCAACCACTTGTCTACATCGTCTACGTCTATCGGACCTTCAAATACAAGAATATCGAAGTTTATTTGTACCTTGAAGGGAGCGGCATCTCCGCTCGAAGAAGATGTGTCGCCTATTGGTAGCCGTGGAAGGATTTGCGCGAAACTATCCATCATCTCGTTCCTCTGTTGCATGAGGGCTTCCTCAAGCAACATTTTGAAAGGATATCTTGTCCCGTCATGTTTCTTTTCTCCTACCATGAGAGGTCATTTGGGTGTGTGAGAGATTTGATCCTCAAGAGAAACAAGATCGAGACCCAATTCTTTGTAATTTGATCTCGTTGGAGACATGAATTAAGACGACAAGGAGCAGACCACTATGATACCAGTGATCCAGATTTTATGAGCAGAACGAAATGACTACAAATTATTAACAGATGCTTAACACAAAATAACAGAGATACAGTAAAACTGGTTTTCTATTCAGTAAGGAAATAAGATGAAACTGTAAAATGCAAGGGAAAAGAAGCTTGTTGGAATGGTGGTGGCTTATCTCTGAGGAGATATGTGACGGCTGTGCTCATTCGCAAGAAGATATTTATAATGAGGCTCTGAAGGCATTTTTACAATAAACAGGAATTTCAAAAACCCTAGACATCCAAAAACCTAACCCTAGGAGATGAAGCGCCAAAAGTCATGTGGGCCCCGTTTGGGTAAGTCAGTACATCAACTTCCCGAGGTCATAAATTTTTCATACGATGTTCGTTTTAGGCGTACGATAGCCAGTTGGAAAGATCTATTCGAGGAATACAACAGTTGCCGAAATTTTCATGCTGAACTTTTCCCACTACAACATACCCAAAAAAACGTCGTTTAGGGCCTCAAAACTGCTCCAGAAGTTCATGACTTGAAAAACTGCCAAAAATAGTAAATTACAACATTGTTTAGGGCCTCAAAACTGCTCTGGAAGTTCAGGACCTGAAAAAATGCTAAAAATAGTAAATTACGAAAATTGCCAGAAAGTTGTTTTGAGCCAGCTGGAAAAGGTGGGTGGCCACCGATATCCACCTGGATCATCTAAACCCCTATCCACCTCATCATCCACTACATGACCTTGAAGGGGCATCTTTGGGAGCATCCCCTACTTGAGGGTTTTGGTCTACCCAATAGGACATTTATGACACCCCTCCCATACCTAAACCTGGTCAATTGTATAGGGTCTTTGAGCATTTGTTTACTTTAATGAGGTAGTTTTGATGCACATTTTTAGATTCCTTGTTTATTAGATGTGGTTTTCACTTGCCATGATATTTTGACTTGAGATCTTTGGAGGGCGTACCCAATTATTTGCAGGACCTTGTTTGGTGAACATTTTTGGAGGAACAAGCCTAGCTTGGGATTCCATGGGGCTTTAATCCCACAGGTTGGATGCCAAAGGACCACATGTTGGATCATGATGATTTTCCTTTGGAGACCTAGAAGACACCTTGGAGGACTTAGCCTAGCACTCACATGCCAAACGAATTACCTAGGAGGGGCAAAACATCACTCTTTGGGGCTTGACGTGGCCTACGGATAGGGTTAGTGGTGATGGAGTTGTTGTTCATTGACACTTGGCATGATTTTACTGGAGGAGGCATGGATTGACCTTGGCGCATGAAGAGGAGGCTCTAGGAGCCCCAACGACCTCCACTTTCTTCTCCAACAACTTGGAAAGTGTCAAAACATCTCCCTAAAGGGGTGACGTCATCTTGTTTTAAGGTTTCTAATGTGCAAAAGTGTAAATTAAATATTATTATTTGTGTAAAGGGGTAAGATGAGGGTTGTTGACCCCTTATCTTATGTTTTACCCTAATTAAGTGGAAAAAATATGTTTTAAACATTTTGTATAAATAGAGATCATGTGAATCTCATTTGATAACATAACTCTCCCATTGTGAGAAGTACTTGGCTGAAATTTTATCTACCCTTGGGGATTTTTCTTTCTCTTTTACATTTGCAATGGTTTACTTTGCTATTGGTGGAAGGAAGTGGTGTGCTACCTCCTATGGAGCATTTCTCTTGCATATTAGTGGATAACTCTTAGTAAAGTTGAAGTTTATCTTGTTGATTCTTGCTCTAGTTGAAGGGTTTCATCTAGTTATTGTCTCTTTTTCTTAGTTCCAAGGTTAACTAGTTGAACTTCATCAGGCCTATCTCAGACTTTTAGCAATTGTTTAGCAAATTTAATATTTACTTTCTTGATGATGTACATTGTTGTTTACTGCTCCAATTAAGGACAACAAGCCTAACTTACTTGTCCACATAAAATTATACATATATACTCGGTTTGTTATTGTGTCTCGGGCAGGTACATCATTCTTTGTAGGTGTTATTATCTCTTGGAAACCTTTGTCTACCACCAAGACTCTTTCCTGAGCCTTTCTGCATCTTCCATGTTGACCTATAGGGGGTATTTACTTCATCTCTTTACTTTCCATCTCATTTCCCCCAGGGTCACCAGGATTCCCCCCTTGAGGTGATTTTATCATCTCTAAAATGACGAGAATACCTGCCTAAGGTGATAGTGGGTAGGTGTTCTCTAATTTGTCACCATTTGGTGGTTGGTTCAGGCTTTTCTGAACCTACAACTTGTGCGATAACAGGCATTGATGTTGATTCTATCTTAGTTAGGTGTTGGAGACAATATCAATATGTAAGTATTGATGCAAGAGGATCAGCAGGAGGCTTAGCCATCCTTTGGAACCCAACAATAGTCATTTTGCAGAACTTTTTCACAACCAAATGAACCATATCATCTCAATACAAATTCATTGGCTCTAATAAGGAGGGTTTTATCACCAATGTATATGGTCTGCTTACACATTCAGAAAAAATATCCTTCTGAAACAACCTAGAAGGTCTTAGTGCAATCATTCAGGATAGAAGATGGATCCTGGGAGGTGACTTCAAAATCGTCTCACTGGAAGAGAAGCGAGGAGGTATTTGTTGACTAGATGGAGATAGTGAGAGGCTCACAAACCTTATTTCTACTCTTCATCTAGTAGACCTTGAAGATATCAATGGAGGTTTCATCTAGACTAACAGGTGATCAAGATCCCAACAGATCGCATGTTGCTTGGATAGATTCCTAATCTCGAAGTCACTGATGTTAGATGGGATTCTCATGGAATCAAGTATTCTCTTTTTGGTTGGCTCCAATCACTAGCCTATTCAACTATGGTTGTATATCGCCAGCACCCCACACCACAAAGCATTCATATTTGAGAAAATTTGGCTGATTCATCCTAACTTCCAAGAAAATGTCCAGCAATGGTGGGAAGCAGTGGCCATTTCCCATGGAACATTGATGTATCACTTTCAACATAAGTTGAATAACTTCAAACAACATCTCAAAGGCTGGAACAAACACGTCTTTGGCAATATCTTCCAAGATCAAAGGTACTTGGAACAACAAATGAAGGAAATTCAACAAGAAATCATTTTTCAATGGAGCTCAGATCAACTAAAAGAAGAAGAAGCACATATCAAGCAATATTTGGAAGACATGTATGCTCAGGAAGAAACCCTTTGGAGGAAAAATTATAGAATACAGTGGCTCAAAGAAGGAGAGAAAAATTCCAAATTATTTCATCAATCCATGATTCAATGAAGACACATTAATCGTATCACCATTCTTGAGGATGCCCAAGGACAACCAATCATGGATCACTAGGGAATAGAGAGGGAATTGGTAAGCTTTTACCAGAGTTTGCTAATGGAACCATACCCAGAAATATCTGAGGGCATTACAAAAATAACATGGCACATCCCCTCTTTGATCTCTAAGGAACATAATGCATCTCTCCTTAGAACACTGACTCTAGAAGAGGTGGATCAAGCTATCAAGGACATTCCCACAGGAAAATCCCCAGGAATTGATGGATTTACTACAAACTTCTTTCATCATTGATGGCATCTGGTACATGAGGAGGTTAGGAAACTGATCAAGGAATATCACAACATGCTTAGTGTGATCCCCACACTAAATTCCACCTTTCTCATGCTCATCCCCAAAGAAGAGAGTGTATCGCACCTGAAGCAGTTCCATCCAATCATGTTGTGCGATGTCATCTACAAGCTTATTACAAAGGTAATTTCCCTCTGGCTCAAACCCCTTCTTTCTTTCATTATTTCTCATGAACAATCAGGTTATGTGGAAGGGCGCCAAATCATGGATAGTGTCATCCTCACCCATGAGGTTATACACTCCTTGAAGTTGTCTGACACTCCTAGTATCATTATTAAGCTAGACCTTTTTAAATATTTTGACAAACTAAGCTGGAAATATATGAGATCATGCCTCCTTGCCTTTGGTTTTAATTAATATTGGGTTAATTGGATCATGACCCTAACTTCCTCTACCTTCTTCTCAATCTTCGTCAATGGTGTGCCATTAAGACCCTTCACTCCTTCTATAGGAATCTTCCAAGGTGGCCCCCTCTCCCCTTTTCTCTTTTTCATCATGGTGGAAGGTCTTAGCCATTACATCAAATCTATTATTTAGGGTGGCTCTCTCAAAGGTCTTCCCCTACATGGTCTACAGCCAATTTTTCAATGACACAATGATGATGGGAGCCCCCATGATTAGAGAATATAGTTGTATCATCAACATTATCAATGAGTTCAAATAGGCCTTTGGAACCTCCATTAACACAGATAAATCCCATATATTCTTCTGCAATACCCCTCGCACTATTCAAGCCCACATAACTCGTATCTTGGGGTTCAACATGAGCTTCCTTTCATATGAATATTTGGGAATCCCCCTCATTGATAATACCCTTCAGAATAGCTCTTAGGAGGGTCTGCTTGCCTCCATTAATAAACACCTCAACTCCTAGACCTTCCATTCATTAAATATAGTTGGTCACTTGGTGATTTTAAAGTTTGTTTTGCGAGCCATTTTTATCTACCCCTTTTGGGCCTTGGAAGCCCCTAAATTTGTACTAAATACCATTAAAAGAATACAGATAAAATTCCTATGGCAAGGCACTGAAGAAGGGTGAAAATGGCACTTGTCAATTTCCAGGATCTCTACAAGACTAAACAAGTAGGAAAATTGGGATTAAGGGATCCTCACTTGCTCAACCATGTTATGGGAGACATATATGATGAAGATGGCTCAAGAAACCATGGGAACTCTAGGCTCATATGAGATGACGCAAATATACACCATATGCAAAAGAGATGCAGCTCATCAGGTGGAATGACCACAAGAATGATTCCTCGATTTGGAATGTGGCCTGGAAAAACCGCTCCCTAATACAGGAACATGCATTTTGGGAAATTAGGGATGTTGAGAGGCCCTTTTCTGGTCAGATTCCTGGCAGCAGATGCCACCCTTAAATCAGCAGGGCCAGTTGCATGATCTTCAAGAAAGAACACAACAATACTAAGACTATTTCATAGCGGAATACTGGAAAAAGCACCCCCTCTTCTTCCTTATGGAGGTAATGGAAGACTTCCCATATAGATATTCAAATCCCAAAAGGAATTGACTTTGGGCCCTAGAAAGATGAAGTTGTGCTTCAAAAAATCTGGATCAAATAAGGCCCTGACATACAAATATGGGGACACTCCATAAAAGGGGTCTTCAATATCAAGGAATCATATAGCTTGAAGGCTCAGTTTCACTAGTTGCCCAAGGATAGTATCTGAAACAATATTTGGCAGGCTAACTTATGGATCAAACTAAGCACATTCCTATGGTTGGTTTCCCATAGATGCAATTTAACTTGGGACAACCTGAAAAAAAGAGGGTTCATTGGGCCCTCAGTTTGTCCCCTGTGTCTACAGCATGAGGAAACCATGGAGCACTTGCTAAACCAATGCCAACACAGCTCTAACATTTGGGATCAGGCGGCTCAAATGATGCATACTTCATATCGCCACAGAGATAACATCCCCAACACAATTTCCAGTTGGAGATATCATGATTTTAAAAACCTAGTGCTTAACAGAATTTGGCAGCTTCTGTCATAGTTTATCATGTGGAAATTATGGAAAGAGAGGAACCACAAAATATTTCATTCAGCACAACTCCCTTGGCTTGAAATCTGGACCAGAATTCAACACAACATCTTTTGTAAACAATCAGACAAAAGAAATGGATGGCAGAGGACTTGACTTGTGATAAAGATGAAAGGCCCATCCTACTCCAATAGGATCTCTTCCTTGTCCTGGACCATGATCCAGTGCTTAACCACATATCCTCCATCACAAGTCCTGATAAGTGGCATCACCCCCCTCTTGGCTTCTTCAAACTCAAATTTGATGGAGCGTCAAAAGGAAACCCAGGACCAATTGGTTTTGGGGCATTTTTTTGGGATGATTAGGGTCAAATTCGTCACATCCCATCTAGCAACCTTACTCATGACTCAAATAATGCTTCTGAACTTTGGGCTCTCATCTGGGGTATTCAGGTTTACACCCAGATTGGCTTCCATCACCTAATTGTGGAAGGGGATTCCTAAATCATAGTGGCAATTCTTTCCAATATCTTAAATGGCTCGAAGCCAGCCAATATTTCACCCAGCTAGAAGCTCCTCAACACTCTATAATTTCTGAAAGATGTGCTACTTCCTCACCTAGTCCTCATTCCCTCTCATGTCCGACGAGAAGCTAACAAAACTGCAAATAAGATTGTGAATGCTAGAGTAAATATAAGAGAGTGTGATTCGGATTGAAATAACACTCAAAGACCTATGCACCTTTTTCTATTAGAGTGCATGACAATGGCATCATAGGAAGACACCTCCTCAGATGGGGTGTTATGATAGAATTCATGAGTAAGCGCTTGGAGAAAATGTGCCCAGCCACCTGGCAGCTTGAGCCCCTAGGCGAGCATGTGGAGGGTGCATCCCGCTTATACCAAGGTTCGTTCATTATTTACATTAAGTGTTTTTTGTGTGTGACAAAGGAGGAGATGTTGCTTCACAGTACAACTAACCAGAAGGGGAGTTATACCAACATCAGACGAGCAATTATGGCGATTAATTTGCACTCATGGATAGTCTGGTCCGAGATGACTTCCTCGCAAGCTGGTGGGTTGATTCATTCTACATACTCAACCTTGACGTTCATTCTTAGTAGACTTTGTTGGAAGTTGGGGGTGATTCCTTTGACCATCCTTCCCTATGTTTTTCTCATCTTACTTGGATTGATGCTACAAATTAGGGAGAGGGGTCGAGCACATAGAGGTAGAGGGACTCAACGTTGGACAGATGAGCAGCAAGTTGATTTGATGCATCCTGCCAGTGACAAGGAGAGGGTAGAGGGTGATTTGTTGACCCGAATTGAGGCCTCGAGTGGAAATTTGGAAGCTTCGGATGATGTTTTGGAATGGGGTTGTTGATTACAATGGTCTAGCGATGGTGGGATGGTCATGCTCCCTTCACTAAAGAGAATGGTTTGGTATGACACCAATGGTGTCAGCTTAGTCTTGAGGGATGATGGGCCTCCCTCCCTACCCTTGAAGACTCAACAGGAGTATAGTTTCCTTGGTGAAGAGACTGGGGATGTTTGCATGAAGTAGGATCACCTGAAGCTTATTTTCGAAGTCAAAGGTGAAGTAACATATTTGAAGTTTATATTAGAACAGTTTGACCAAAACATTACCTTGTTGTTGGCACTTTGCTCAAGATAGGCACAACATCGACAAGCATAGGATTTGTCTTCCCAGACATACCCATCCCTTTTCCGCCATGTTGCATGGTCTATCCACTTGATGAACAAGTTTCTCACCCAACACAATAGCTGGTAACTGCATGCTAGATGGTTTTTTATCACAGCCTCGAAGTTTTAGCTTCAGGTCCTAGTTCTATTTTGATTTATTTTCTTTTTATCTATCTAGGTTTATTGTAGAACAATTACAGTTTTATGTCCCCCTGGGGATGTTCCATTTTTGCATTATTCTTGGGCTTGGGTTGGTTTCCTTCTATGGTGACCCAAGCTTAAGAAGACTATATGTGTAAATTCATTATTTCTCAAAAGGTAATACAATGTTCTTACTTACAAAAAAAAAATGCTACACGTGACTTGGAATTAGCGGCAATTGTACATGCATAAAAATGTGGAGACATTACCTCATGGGAAGGAAATTTGAGCTAAGGACAGACCACCTTGGTTTGAAACATTTATTTGGATAGCCAACATCAAATGTCAGGCAAACTAGATGGATTGAATTTCTTAGTGAGTGTGACTTTGAAACTAAGCACATCAAAGGCAAAGAAAATCAAGTGGTTGATGCACTCAGCATGAGAGCTCATGAAATGCATAATGAAGCCATTAGCATGTATAGGACTGATTTGAAAGATAAATTTATTGCAGCAATAAATTGAGATCAACCATATTTGAAAATAAAAGAAACATTATACCAAGGAAATTTACATTAGAAATTTAAATATTATGAGTTTCAAGAGGATGGGATACTCACGTATAGAGGAAAAATATATGTGCCAAATTCTAGTGAGATGAAAAATGCAGTGCTAAGAGAAATGCACAATGTGCCATATGTCGGACACCTAAGATATCAGAAAACAATTGCAACTGTAAGAAGTCAATATTTTTGGCTTGGAATGAAGAAAGAAGTGGCTAATTACTGATGCAGAAGCATCCTACTTCCAAAATTCATGTACATATGATAGGCCTAAGGGGGTCTTTCATTTCAAGGGAGTTGGTTCCCTAAGTCCTAGTTTAATTGTATTTTCTTATGTTTTGAAGAGAGACCTAGGATAGGGATTTGACTCATGAAGAATTAATGTAAATGTTCTCGAATATAGGAGACCATGAGAGATTGAGAGATTGTTGTGATATTTAGAGGATCTGAGAGGATCCTTAGGGGTTTTGGTTGAGAATATAGTGGATATGAACTGGTTTTTGTTCAGAATCCTTATGTATATATGTTGTAAGCCTCGAGGCATTAGGGGGTTGGCCAATGAAATTATAATCAAGCCAAAGAGAGAGGAAGAGAAGGCAGTGAATCCTTATGTAATTCATGTATTGTAAGTGTGTTTTTTTTTTAATATAAGTGAGCTATGTTTCAAGCTATAGCAGGAGTAAAATATTTGTTCATTGTTGTGGCGATATCTGTTTATTTTGAGGTGTTGAAACCTCTTCTCATTCATGTGAAGAACTTGTCATTGAATATTATGTTTATTTATATGAGAAACCCTATTAGCATGTGTATTATGTCTCTGTGATTCAGGATCAGAAAACTCATAGATCATCTATAATAATTGTTTGTAGGTTAGGGTTGTTTACAGGTGATAGATATTCGGGGAAGAGAGTCACACAGTGGTTTGACGAGATCGATGAAGAAATTATAAGTGATCATCGATCACTGAGAAGGATCAATTATCTTAATGGTGTTGCAAATGAATGATTGTTGAAGTAGCTATTTGTGGATAAAGAACAACAACAACCATTGATCCATGAAGGAGCAAGCATGATTCGTCGGATCATGATTAAGAATCCTAATACAACAATGCATGTGAGGACGTGTTATAGCCGTTAGATCAACGTGCTATTGAGCACCAACCATCAGATGAGAAGTTAATATAAGGATGCATCGGGTCCTTTGATTATTGAAGAGGAATTATAACTCTCTGATCGTAAGCCAAACGAGTGTTGACCGTCGGATTGCAGTCTAAAACCTTAGAGAAATGTGTAGGTCGTGGATCTGATATTAAGAGTGATCGTGACCATCGATTTGTTGGTGAGGTTATAAACAGAGTTTAAGCACCCTTCGTGGTAGCGTAAGGTCACAGACCTAGGTCGTATGGAATTTGGAGCTGAGTAAAAGAGCTAAACTAGGTTAGCACTTTTTATATAGGCCGTGGACACAAAAACGTGGTTTTATGGGTGAAAAAGGATAGCGCCTACTGTTTAAAAGGCTGAGCACTGTTTAAACTAGAATTACAACAGTGAGCTAATTAAATGCTCAATTAAGTTGTAGATTCAATCCTTGGGAAATCCAGTTAAGGGTTTAGAGTAGCCTATTGTTATAAGGTTGCCTATTGTGGGTTAATTTTGCATCTTTAGAGAGAAGGTACATCATTTTTGGTATCAGAGCTAATCAAAAGGCTCTTGAGGTTGGAAGATAGAACAAAACATATGTGTTTTTGGAAATGCAATTGATGAAGACAAAAACAAAGTGATACAGAGAATTGAAGAGCTAGTTAATGCTCTTGAGGAGATTGCAAACAGAAGATAGCATGTACAGGAAAGTGCATGAGAGGTAAAACACAAGTGACAGAGGTACAGGGATTTATGTAGAAGAGTTCAGATATAAGGAAATCTGAAAAGACAGAGGACTAGAGTGCATTTGATGCAAAGATATTATGTTGAAAGAGGATTCAGATTTGGAAGAAATCTGATAGTACATAGGATTGGAAGTGTGTTTTTAGAATGGAGGTCAATCTAGATTATATTTGGCACGAAATGAGAGCGGAGATATAATAAAGAAATGTACAGAGATATCTCAAATATCCAATAATATAACATAAATATATCAGATATGCAACCATAAACACAGAGATACAATAATACACAATTTCTATTAATGAGCGAAATGTACAAAACTATAGAAATACAGAGTGAAAGACTCGCTAGAATGGTGGCAACTTATCTCTGAGAAGAGATGTGACGGCTACTCACATTTGCCAGAATATGATTACAATGAGGCTCTAAAGGATTTTTTAACATAAAGAAAATCCAAAACCCTAACCTCGAAAGATGAAAAACCAACAGTTTTGTGGACCTCGTTTTGGGTAGTTTGGTGTATCAACTTCCCGGGGGCATAACTTTGGCATACGATCTTCGTTTGGGGCACACGATAGCTCGTTGGAAAGGTATCATAGAGGAGATTCATTTTGGCAGCTCAATTAGAGCCTTTGGCTATCATTGAGGTGATAGATCCCAAAAAACCTTCATTTATTCCCTCAAAATGGACCTGAAAGTTTATGAATCGAAAAACTGCTAAAAATAGTAAATTACCAAAAGATTGTTTGGAGATAGTTGGGATAGGTGGGTGGCCACCGATATCCACCTGGATCAATCCTCCCTCCTTAGGAAGCAATGGTCTCCATTGTGTTGAGTTCCCGGGGGAGAGGGAAAATCGTTTACTGAATCTGCATCTCGATGAGTTGCTTGCCTTGTTGGAGAAGTTGTGTTGCTTAGCTTGTTGAAGGTTGTCACGAATCTGTGGCTGGAAGGGTTGGACCTTTTTAACCATTCTGGATACATGAGATTCCTGTGTGCAGAAGGAATCTTTATGCTTTGCTGCAATCTTGTCGACCTACTTATGTTGGATGGAAGGTGTTTAGATTGAGGCTGTAGT
The DNA here is from genome assembly GCA_032191745.1 of Picea mariana. NCBI lineage: Eukaryota > Viridiplantae > Streptophyta > Pinopsida > Pinales > Pinaceae > Picea > Picea mariana. The sequence continues at coordinate 50,372 of JASDQU010102674.1, forward strand.
GGTTGTAGTGTCCTTCTATTCACCTTTTGAACAGATTGTGAAGAAGTTGAATTTTGTAGTGTGAGATACTACCTTGAGACACTGTTTAGGTGGGACAGTAGTCGAAACTACCTCTGGATGCTAAAAATAGTAAATTTTCATAAGACTGTTTGGAGCTAGTTGGGATAGGTGGGTGGCTACCGATATCCACCTAGATCACAGGTGATGCAAATCTGCAATAGAATATTACAAACAGAGGATTTAGATTTGTGAAATCTGACAAGATAGAGAATTGGAAGACAGAGAATGATCCATTCAAGTGCAGAAGAGTGGATGAACAAGATCATGCAGAGATCTTGAAGGATGATATGATGTGTTTTATTTAACTCTCGTTTTGAGATTGTATTTGCAGGATTGAAGCAGACAAGGAAAAGGTTCATAGCAATAAGAACAACTAGGAGAGTTGCAATAAAAAAATTATGTTATTGAATGATGGAGAAGAGCATGTGAGTTCTTAGAGAAAGAGAGAAGTTGTGGAAAAGAACCTTGAAGATCCAACTGAAGGTTGGACAAAGAGGACAAGGAGTGTTCTTAGAGAAAGTGGAGAACTACAGAAGCCAAAGAAGTAAAGGAGTTGCTCAAGAAAGGTGGTTTCAGAGGCATAGAACCAAAGGATACCAAGAGGTTAGACTCGGGAAAATCTTGCTCATGTATCAAAGGCAAGTATGGAGACTTTCTAAAGGTCAAGGCTTAGGTGTATTCCACAAGTGATTAAGATGAAGTTCACAAAGGGAGATGAATACAATGGCTATTGATGGTCATTGCAGGGGTTTAGAGGAAAGCTACAGTAGAAGAAGAAAGGATGCCAAGGAAAATGGCATAAAAAGGATGAGTCAAGAGGACCTTGACAAAGAAATGGTTGAGATAAAATTTCAACTCAGTTACATGGAGATGCTTCTACATAAGAAGACTAGAGAGAACCAGAGGCATGGATAGAACATGAAGAAGAAGGTCAAGTGGCATGTGATGGAGTTGTCTTAGGCAAAGCTGAGACAAAGCTTGGAAAACCTGAAGCAGAGAATGGATGCTTTGAAAGGAAAGAGAAACTCAAAGGAGCTGAGCTTAGAAAGGGGGCATTAGTAAAGGAAGGAATTCACTACTGTGAACTAGAGAAGGGAGACATCCTTGGAGAGGATGATTATGAGAAGAGACCAGTTGAGAGTCTCATAAGTTGCTTCGGAGATGATGAGGATGAGAGACTTGCATAAAGTATCATAGATATTTCAGATCAACATATAGACATGCTGACAGAGGAATCAACGGAGGCTGAAAGGCCAAATATTTTTAAAACTAAAATTTGTGTATGTTTGCAGGTTTAGCAGGTGAAGTTGTCAAAATTGAGAAGGAAGAAAAAGAAATGTATAAAAATATTTCAAGAAATCAGGACAAGAATAAGAACCTGATGAAGGATGAGACAACAATGTCTTATGAAGACAGCCAAGAGAGACACCATACATAATTGACTGAAGAATACCTTGGAGCAGAAAAAACAAAGCTTATTGTTACAGGAATCATGGGAGAATTGGTTCATGAAGACATCCATGCAAAGGATACAAAAGAGAAACATTCTAAAATAATGCTAACATAGTATGAAATAGAATTGAAGTTGTTTGGAGACTGGTTGAAGAATCCTAGAGAGGATGAGGACTGCAAAGAGTTTGCAGACAAAACTAATTTTGAGGATCAGATTGGTGTGTCAATCTACAGTGACACTAATGGATATTAGATTAAGAATCCAGAGGATATAAGTGAAGAGGAGATGCAACAGCCATTGGACAGCAACAACATCAGACTACAACAACAAAGTGGAGAGTGGGCACCAACCAAAGGACAAGATAGACATGGAAAATGAAGAATCAAGGATGTTGATGGTGAAGATGTCTCAAAGAAGACATGAAGAGGAAAGGAAGATCTACATCAACGGAGCAAGTGGGAAAGAAGACAACAACAAAAAGAAAATGACAAGGGGAGATTGTAAAAGCAAAGTCAATTGGTCATTACATCATAACAGTTGGAATCTAGGAGAGTTGCAATCAGCGGCAACAAGGGAGCAGGACAACCAGGAAGCAAATGGGAAGCTTCAACACAAATTTTGGTATCCAGGAGGAATTCAGTGATGAACTTCATGACCAGGAGGTCATGGAAGTTTTCTTACCTGGGGAGTCTAATGCATGAGCATCCTACTTCCAAAATTCATGTACATATGTTAGGCCTAAGGGGGTCTTTCATTTCAAGGGAGTTGGTTCCCTAAGTCCTAGTTTAATTGTATTTTCTTATGTTTTGAAGAGAGACCTAGGATAGGGATTTGACTCATGAGGAATTAATGTAAATGTTCTCGAATATAGGAGAACATGAGAGATTGAGAGATAATTGTGATATTTACAGGATCTTGTGGATCTGAGAGGATCCTTAGTGGTTTTGGTTGAGAATATAGTGGATATGAACTAGTTTATGTTCAGAATCCTTTTGTATATATGTTGTAAGCCTCAAGGCATTAGGGGGTTTGTAACACCCCAGGTTTTGAGCCCCATATTAAATAATGTATTTGTTAATTGTTGAGAGGCCAAAGTGCCCAAACAATTGCAAGAGGTTAGTGTGCTTAATAAATGTAATGTTTTGATCATTATTAATAATAAATACATCGTTGGTTGCTAGATGGACAAGAACTAGAGTTTTAGGGGGCTATGATTCCAAAAGAGAGGGGGCTTAAGGGACTAAGAAATTACCTTATATTTTTAAATCGCCCATTTTGTCTAATGGAGGAAGTTTGTTACGTAAAATTCTTGGGGGAAGGCCAAGAGGTTCTTGATTCCCATGAATTACTAAAAACCCATCCCTGGTCTGTTGGGGGGGGTTCACACAGACTCGTTGACTCCCTCGTTCTCCCATCGTCGATTCTCTCATTTTCGCACATTCACTCATTCTTCTATCAATCACTCCACCTGTTCGCACACTTCGTTCACTTAAATTTTTCCATGTTCCCATTCTTCCTGCAAATGCGTGTCTCCTCATTCGCATTTGGCTTGGGGAAAGGAAGATGAACTGTTGAAGAACAACCAGGATTTTGGTTGGTTGTGGAGATTACTAGTGTAATATAGCTGTGATTTGAGACCTACATGTATGAGGTGTGTGGTCTATGTCCATCTTTGCTCACAGTTGCGAGTCCTGAGTGTCCCAGCATGGAGATTCTAGACTAGTTGCACTGGAGCCCTAGAAGTAGAAGGACTACCTAAGGGACTGCATGGAAGAGAAGGGTGGGGGTCCATTCTCTAGGGTGGTGCAGGTTGGGTAGAAGTAAGTTGGGTACTTGGATTGTTGTGAGTGCTTGGGGAAGCCTCTGAGAGCTTGAGTGTTGACTGGTTTGGAAAGTCAAGTAACACTCTAGAACCATACTTGTGGATTCATAGCCCTAGCTCGAGGGTAACATTGCTTTTGAGACTTGGAACAACAGTGTCTACAGTTGGGTAGAACGTCCTTGGTATCCATCTATTCAATGGTTGTCTTATGTAAAAGATAAGTGCTCTATGTTATGGTATTATTTACCTGTGTATGAATTATTTCTGTTGTGTATTCATTTACCATTGAATTCAATATTTAGAGTATGCATGCTTGTTGGTTATTGTTGTGCATGTCATTTAGCTCCTTTATTTTATGCATCTTTATTAATTGAAAGGTATTTGTAAGAGAAAGAATTTTGAGAGTGGGCTTGAAGTTAGCGTGCCTAGCCTGTGGGTGGTTTGGGAAGCTACAGTTTGGTATCAGTGCCCAGTTCCAATACTAAGCCTAGATGGGTCATGTAAACTGAAGTTGAAGTAAAGGTTCCACAAAGAATTAAGTGGAAGAGTTCCAAAAGGCGTTGAGAACACATTGTGATTGTGTTTGAAAGCTCAAGAGGTGTAGCAGTTCGATAAATCCACTATGGTTGTTGATTTGGGCTGCAAGTTTTGATCTAAGGCGTTAGATTTGTTTGAAAGGCTCGAATCGTTCACATCCATCGGATATGGAGAAGTGCGGGGTCATTAAGAACTGAAGTCCTTCAGACTTAATTGCTTCAGTTGTTTTAAGTTATTTTCATAAGAGAGGCAAAATCCCCGAAACTTTGAAGTCCCGTAATGAATCTACGTCATAGATCGCTAGGAGGGGTACTCGACCATGGATTTGACCAAAAACATATATGGGCCATTGGATCAAGCACAGATCAGGAGGTGAAGCGCACTGAAGAAGATCATATCCTAGCCATAAGATCCATGCACGAGTGAGTGTGAGTCATAGATCTCGTAGCACTTCGGAGGTTTGGCACTCCGGGAGAAGCTAGCCCTTAAGCTATCGGGAAGAAAATCTCCCGAAGTCCTGAACTCCAGAGTAAATATGGACCCTTCATATTCAAGGACACGTGTCTGAAGAATAGAAAGTGTTCATAAATTTGGTGTTCGACAATCCAAGGGTGTGGTGGTGTTTAGCAACGAAAACCTCCGAAGTTCTGAATTATGGAACTCATCCGACCCATTCGATTAACAAGGATATATGTCCGCAGATCAACCATGCAAAGTTGGGGTAGTTCAGGGATTCACCATTCGGGAGGAACATGGTGATAAGTCTAGGAAGTTCACTGAAGCCTGAATCTACGAAGTGTTGAAGCATGGGGTATGACGTGGCATGATGATGTCACCAGGGGTGACGTGGACCTCCCCTAGTCATGCCACATGTTAGTCAGAACTATATGTTTGATGGCCATGTTGTACCAATAGCAATCTGAAATGTGGGGGACACATGTCACCATCTTACACGATGACAACAGAACTACATGGACTCTGAAAGGATTTAGAAGTTTGAAAATTCGACATTCAGAGGAAAGGGTGGGAGAAGTTGTGAAATTCCTTCGAAGCCCGGAACCCTGAAGGCTCGGAAGGCCAGAGTCACGTGGAGGAATGATGTCACTTGGGGTGACTACCTTGTATGTGCCATGCATCACCATGTTTTATGATGTTCACGAACCCTTTGTATCGGTTATTCTTTGACAAGTGTCACCCGTAGTATACGCCATGTGTCGCCTGTATTCTCTGATTCGGCATTCGGGTATTTGGAAGTGTTATAAGGAAAATTCTTCCAAATCCCGAAGCCCCGGAGCTCTTGTTGTCCGTAGATCTAAACAGAGAATGAGGATCTTCAATCAGTGCATCCTCTGAGTATTCATAAATTCAGCATTTGGGAGATTAGAGGTATGCATGTTCAAATTTCACCAAAGCCCGAAGTTTCGGAGCCCCGAAGTCCCGAAGCTTTGGATAAGCACCTAATGCTAAGCACTTGGTCATGGCCCTTGGTCCTATGAGACTTTTTTCAAAGTAAAAGGGGGGCTAGTGGTCAAATTGTTGTTTTCAAAGATAGAAAAGCGCTAAGAAGTGCTAAGCCCGCGGTTTTGAGCTATGGTCACCTAGGGAAGTGGTTCGAAGGAAGCACCTGTGCAAAATTGAATTCATTATCAGCTAAGGGATAACTTGGAAGGGTATTATGATGCAAATTTTTATATATGTATTCTTCATGAGTTGAAAGGACCTATAACATTGTTTGTCAATTTTGTTCGTCATATGTGTAACTCTGACAAAATGGTCATTTGCACATTTTACAGAATTAAGGGGTTTAAACATATCAGTTCAGAATGTGTATCAAAGAAATGGAAGAAGGTGAGAGAGCCTCTAGTCATGATAAAGAGGCCGAAGTCCAGAATACCAGAGTTGGCAATGCAAAGACAGAATCCAACAGACGCAAGGGTCGAGGGGAGCAAGAAACATTGTTAGAAACTATAAGAAGCTTGAAAATAGAAGTGCAGATATATAAGGTAGACAATGAGAGGTTGACGAGAGAGAAAAGCCAAATAAATGCCCGACTGTTGCAGAGCTTAAACCAGTTGCAAATAAAATCAAAGAATAGCCCAAAACTAGAGAAAGAAGGCAGGTATCATGGAAGAGGAGATGATCGTGGAAGAGATGGTTATTCCAGAATTTCTAGCAGAGATCATAGAAACCACTCACCTCCTTACTCAGCAAGAAGGTCTTATGCATCTGAAGATTCCATAAGCAGTCCAGAGGTGTCTCCTGTTAGGCACCAAAGAAGGAGACATGAAGTGGACAGTTTGCAAGGAGAGTTGAGGAAGCTTAGGCCACCATTATTTGATCGTGAAAGAGAGAAGGAAAGCTAGAAGACAAAATTTCCAAACTATTCATCAAACCTAGAAGCCAGAATTTCCACCTACCATTTGCATGGGAAATCTATTATGTGATGGGACCAATTGAAGCAAGTTGAACATATTAATGAGAATAGGATCGCTTGGAAGTAGTTCAAGAAATATTTTCAGAAGGAGTACCTCTCAGAGCATTTCTATGACAATAAAATGCAGGAGTTCTTTGAACTCGGGTTGGGAAGCATGACCATGGCAGAATATGAGAAGAAGTTCTTAGGTTTGTTAAAGTATGTTGGGTTTATAAATGATGAAAAGGTAAAAATACAAAGGTTTTTGAGTGGACTGTCGTCCTTTTATAAAGAAAATATTCGGTATGATGAGCCCAAGACCTTGATTGAGACCATCAGGAAGGCTAAGTACTTGTATGAGCAAGGCCAGGATAGAGAATCCATGCAGAAATAATGGAAGGATAAGAAGAAGGAGAAGTGTGATCAAAGGAAGAAGGGATTCAAACCTCCTTTTAATAGAAATGAGCCTAATAAAAATCACCAAGACTAGTATGATAAGGATGAATCCAAGAAAGAAGACTCCATGGAAAAAAGGGGAATACCACCTATCCAATGTTGGGGATGCAAAGAATATCACATGTATAAGGATTTCCCTCACAAAAGGGACAGAGTGAATACCATGCACAACATGCAAGAGGCTACAAGAGTAGAGGACATAGGGAGGATTTATGCAACCTTAGATGATCGACAAGCAGAGTACCAGTCCAATATGATCGAGGTGGAAGGTAAGATCATTTGTTATTTTAATTGATTTAGGAGCAAGTCATTGTTACATTGATCCTAAGATAGTGGATAGATTTCATTTGGAGAAAATTAAGCTTGGTAAATCAAGTTTGGTTCAGCAAGCCACTGGAACCAAAAGGAGAATCCATGATATGGTCAGAGGTTATTCCATGAATCTTAATGGTGTGAATACTAGTGTTGATATAAATATCATACCATTGGGATCTTATGATATTCTAATTGGAATGGATTGGTTGGACAAGCATCATATTGTCCTAGATTGTCATAACAAGACATTTGCATATCTTGATGGAGATGGAAAACATAACATTGTGAAGGGATTTCCTAGACCCATCTCTATAAGAGATATTTTAGCATTACAATTGAAGAGATGTTTCAGAAAAGGATTTCAATTGTATGCAGCCCATGTGGAGGAGCCAAAAAATACAAAGGGGCCAAGCCTTGAATATTTCTCGATTCTACAAGAATTTGAATATGTATTCCAAGAAATACCAGGGTTTCCACCAAAAAGGGAAATAGATTTCTCTATTGATTTAGTGCCAGGAGCTGCCCTGATGTCAAAAACATCTTATAGAATGAGCACACCAAAGTTAAAACAATTACAAATGTAGTTGGAAGAATTGATGAAGAAAGGGTACATATGCTCAAGTGTTTCACCTTGGGGAGCACCAATACTCTTTGTCAAAAAGAAAGATGGAACCTTGAGGTTGTGTATTGACTTTTGACAGCTGAATAAGTCTACTATAAAGAACAAGTATCCTTTACCCATAATTGATGACCTCTTTGATCTACTATAAAGATAGACTTGATATTGGGATGCCATCAGGTAAGAATCAAGGAAGAAGACAGCCATAAGACAACCTTTAGAACCAGGTATGGGCATTATGAATATGTAGTGGTGCCATTTGGACTTACCAATGCACCAACTGTCTTTATGGGCGTAATGAATGGCATATTCAGAAATTATTTGGATAAGTTTGTCATAGTATTCCTGGATGACATACTTGTCTATTCCAAGTCTGAAGAGGAACATGAACATCCTAAGATTGGTATTGCAAGTTCTGAGGAAACATCAGTTGTATGTCAAGTTCAGTAAGTATTCTTTTTATCAAGAGAAGATCCATTACTTGGGACACATTATTTCAAAACATGGCATAGCAGTGGATCCAGAGAAGATTGAAGCCATTAGAGGATGGCCAACACCCATGAATGTTTCAGAAGTCAGATCTTTTATGGGGTTAGATGGCTACAACATAAGGTTTATAGTATGGTTCTATAATATTTTTCATTCCATCACTTCTTTGAAAAAGAAGGGAATTAGATTTGAATGGACATTTGAATGTGAAGAGAACTTTAATTTGTTGAAGGAGTTACTCACTAGTGCCCCTGTGTTAAATATTGTTGACCCAAATGAAAGTTGTGTGGTCTGCACGGATGCATGCAAGGAAGGACTTGGTGGAGTCCTCACTCAAAATGGACATGTCATTGGTTATGGGTCCAGAAAGCTTAAGGAACATGAGAGGAACTATGCCACGCATGACTTGGGGCTTGTTGCCATTGTTCATGCATTGAGGATGGGGAGGCATTATCTCATGCGAAAGAGATTTGAATTAAGGACAGACCACAGCGGTCTGAAGTATCTTTTTGAACAAACAACTTTGAATGCCAGGCAAACAAGATGGTTCGAATTTTTAAGTGAATACAACTTTGATATCAAGCATATCAAAGGGAAAGAGAATAAATTTGTCGATGCACTTAGTAGGTGGGTGCATATCATGCATGCTACAACTATCAGTATGCATCAGTCAAACTTGAATAGCGGAATTTTGGATGTTGTTTTTACAGATCAGCATTACCTACATGTAAAGGAAATCTTATAGCGAGAGGATGTACAATAGAAAATGAAAGAGTATGAGATAAAGGAAGATGGATTACTCATGCATAAAAATAGAATTTATGTTCCTAGTTCTAGAGAACTTAGGAATTTGGTATTAAAGGAAATGCATAAAGTTCCATATGTTGGACATCCTAGTTACTAGAAAACAATTACAACAATAAGAAGCCAATTCTTTTGGACGAGAATGAAAAATGATGTTGTTGGTTACATCGCCAAATGTATGGAATGTCAGAGAGTGAAGGCTGAGCATAGACACCCAGCGGGTTTGTTACAACCATTACCAATTCCAAAGAAGAAATGGGAAGTGATAACCATTGACTTTATAACTAAATTTCCCAAGACAACAAGAAAACATGATTCAATCATGGTAGTGGTTGATAAATTGATAAAGGATGCTCATTTTGTTCCCATGAAAACAACACATACAACAACTAATATTGCAGAAATTTACATGAAGGAAATTGCTAGGTTGCATGGGATACCTAGGACAATTGTCTCGGACAGAGACACAAATTTTACTTGAAATTTTTGGAAGGGATTATTTAAAGGATTTGGTACAAATATGAACTCTAGCACAACATACCATCTCCATTCAAATGGGAAGACAGAGAGGGTCAACCGAGTAATTGAAGACATTTTGAGAATGTATGTGATGGATAAGCCATCTAAGTGGGAAGATTAGTTGCACTTGGTTGAGTTTTCCTATAATAATGGGTACCAAGCTTCATTGAATATGAGCCCATTTGAAGCTTTGTATGGTAGAAAATGCAGTACTCCAGTAAGTTGGGACAACCCATTAGATAGAGTGGTACTTGGGCCAGAGTTGCTCAAGGAAATGGAAGACCAGATGGTTAAGATTAAGCAGAGTTTAAAAGCAGCTTGGGATAGACATAAAGTTTATGTAGATATGAACAGGACAACAAGAGAATTTAAAGTGGGGGAGCATGTGCTTTTGAAATTAAATCCCAGGAAGAGCTCTTTGAAGTTGGGTAGTTGTACAAAGCTGGCAACTAGATTCTCTGGTCCATTTGAGATATTGGGCAGAATAGGGCCAGTTGCATACATGCTTTCATTGCCTGCTTCCATGAATGTGCATAATGTATTTCATGTCTCTTTTCTAAATAAATATGTACACGATCCTAACCATGTTATTGATTGGCATCTAATTCAGGTAGAGACAAAGGGAGACTTTCAAGTCTAGCCAGTGCGAATATTGGATAGAAAAGTCAAAATGCTCTGGAATCGAGTTATAGAGCTGGTAAAAGTTTAGTGGACCTGTTATGGTCCTGAAGATGCTACCTGGGAGCATGAAGATGCCATGCGGGAAGAGTACCCACAACTTTTTATATAAATTTTGGAATTTTGATTCATGTTTTTCATATGCGCCGAGGACAGTGCCAAAATAAGGGGGAGGGGATGTAACACCCCGGGTTTTGAGCCCCATATTAAATAATGTATTTGTTAATTGTTGAGAGGCCATAGCACCCAAACAATTTCAAGAGGTTGGTGTGCCTAAGAAATGTAATGCTTTGATCATTATTAATAATAAATACATTGTTGGTTGGTAGACAGACAAGGACTATAGTTTTAGGGGGTTATGATTCCACAAGAGAGGGGGATTGAGGGGATAAGAAATTACCTTATATTTTTTAAATCAGCCATTTTGTCTAATGGAGGAATTTTGTTACATAAAATTCTTAGGGGAAGGCCAACAGGTTCTTCATTCCCCTGAATTACTAAAAACCCATCCCTGGTCTGTTGGGGGGGTTCACACACACTCATTGACTCCCTCGTTCTCCCATCATTGGTTCTCTCATTTTCGCTCATTCACTCGTTCTACTATCAATCACTCAACATATTCACACACTTCATTCACCCAAATTGTTCCATGTTCCCATTTTTCTTGCAACCGCACGTCTCCTCATTCGTGTTTGGCTTGCAGAAAGGAAGACGAACTGCTGAAGAAAAACCACGGTTTTGGTTGGATGTGGAGATTGTTAGTGTAATCCAGTTGTTATTTGAGACCTGCATGTTTGAGGTGTGTGGTCTATGTCCATCTTTCCTCACAACTGCGAGTCCTAAGAGTCCCAGCATGGAGATTCCGGACCAACTGCATTGGAGCCCTGGAAGGAGAAGGACTGCCTAAGGGACTGCGTGGCAGAGAAGGGTGGGGGTCCATTCTCTTGGGTGGTGTAGGCTGGGTAAAATTGATATGGGTACTTGGATTGTTGTGAGTGTTGGGGAAGCCTGTGAGAGCTTGAGTGTTGACTGGTTTGGGAAGCTGAGTAACACTCTAGAACTGTCCTTGTGGATTCATAGCCCTAGCTCGAGGGTGACATTGTTGTTGAGACTTGGAACAATAGTGTCTATGCTTGGTTGGAACGTCCTTGGTCTACGACCAGTCGATGGTTTTCTTCTGTAAAAGATAAGTGATCTATTTTATGGTATTATTTACCTATGTATGAATTATTTTCATTGTGTATTCATTTATCTTTGAATTCAATATTTAGAGTATGCATGCTTGTTGGTTATTGATTTGCATGTCATTTAAATCCTTTCTTGTATGCATCTTTATTAATTGAAAGGTATTTGTAAGAGAAAGAAGTTTGAGAGCGGGCTTGAAGTTAGCGTGGCTGGCCTGTGGGTGGTTGGGTACGTTACCAGGTTGGCCAATGAAAGTATAATCAAGCCAAAGAGAGAGGAAGAGAAGGCATTGAAGCCTTATGTAATTCATGTATTGTAAGTGTCCTTTTGGTTTAATATAAGAGAGCTTTGTTTTGAGCTATAGCAGGAGTACAATCTCAGTTCATTATTGTGGGGATCTTTGTTTATTTTGAAGTGTTGAAACCTCTTCTCATTCATGTGAAGAACCTGTCATTGAAGATTATGTTTATTTATATGAGAAACCCTATTATCATGTGTATTATGTCTATGTGATTCAGGATTAGAAAACCCATATATCATCTGTAACAATCATTTGCAGGTTAGGGTTTTTTTATAGGTGATCGAGATTCGGGGAAGAGAGCCACACAGTGGTTTAGAGAGATCGATGAAGAAGGTCTAAGTGATGATCGATCATTGATAAGGATCGATGATCCTAATGGTGTTGAAAAGGAATGATTGTTGAAGTAGCTATTTGTGGATAAAGAACAACAACATCTATCGATCCATGAAATAGCAAGTGTGAGCCGTCAAATCATGATTAAGCATCCAAATACAATAGTGCAAGCAAGGACGAGTAATAGTTGTTAGATCAATGTGCTATTGAGCGCCAACCATCGGATGAGAATTTAATGTAGGGAGGCATTGGGTCCTTTGATTACTGAAGAGGAATTATAGCCATTCGATCGTAAGCCAAACGACTGTTGACTGTCAGATTGCAGTCTAAAACCTCAGAGAAACACCAATCATCCACTCAATGTGTGATTTATTCATGACCGTCGGATTAAAGATTCAACGGAAGTGAATGTGAAACAAGCCAACGATTTGAGTAGAGTGGTAAGCGCATTGGCTAAAAGTGGTTTTGGAAAGGGCTCATATAACACGCGGAACAATGAGAAATATACACATCACTGGGGTGGTTTCAAAGAGGTGACGTCACGCGCACTTTGGAAAAGGATTAAAGGTTGTGCAACTTAGAAATGCGTAGGCCATGGATATGATATTAAGAGTGATTGTGACCATCGATTTGTTGGCGGGTTACAAATAGAGTTTAAGCAACCTTCATGGTAGCGTAAAGTTGCAGACCTAGGTCATATGGAATTCGGGATTAAGGAAAAGAGCTAAGCTCGGTTAGTGCTTTTTATATAGTCCATGGACACAGAAACAAGGTTTTATGGGTGAAAAGGATAGTGCCGACTGTTTAAACTAGAATTACAACAATGAGCTAATTAAATGCTCAATTAAGTTGTAGATTCGATCCTTGGGAAATCTAGTTGAGGGTTTAGAGTATCCTAATGTTATAAGGTCGTCTGTTGTGGGTTAATGTTTTATCATTAGAGAGAAGGTGCATCAATTACATAGCCATATGTCTAGAATTCCATAAGGTTAATACTGAACATAGACATTGAGTTGGGCAGTTACAGCCACTACCCATTCTAGAATGTAAGTGGGAAGTAGTTACAGTTGATTTTATTACAAAGTTGCCCAGAACAATGAAGCAACAGGATTCCATCATAGTGGTGGTGGATAAATTAACTAAGGAAACACATTTTATTTCAGTGAATAAGACTACACACAAGACATCAAATATTGCATAAATCTACATGAAGGAAGTTGTCAGGCTACATATAGTTACCAAGGAAATAATTTCAGACAAAGACCCAAAGTTTACATCCAATTTTTGAAAGGGTTTGTTCAAAGGCTTTGGGATAAATTTAAATCTTAGTACAACGTATCACCCAGAGTCGGATGGGAAAACAAAGAGGACTAATAGAATAATTGAGGACATGCTCAGAATGTATGTGATGGACCAACCATCAAAGTGGGAGGATTATATTCATTTAGTTGAATTTTCTTACAACAATGGGTATCAAGCCTCATTGAAAATGATCCCATTTGAAGCATTATATGGCAGAAAGTGTAACACACTAATGAGTTGGGATAATCCAGTGGACATAGCAGTTGGGCCATATTTTTTGAATGAAATTAAAGAGAAAATGACAAAGATCAAGAAAAATTGAAAGGATTCCCAGTATTGGCAGAAACATTATGCAGACAAGAACATAGTTTGTAGAGATTTCAAAGTGGTAAAACATGTGTTTTTAAAACTTAAGGCAAAGAGAAGTTTGCTAAGATTAGGAAGCTTTCCAAAGTTGGCAGCGAGATATTTTAGACCTTTTGAGATCTTATAAAAGATAGGGCCAATTGCATACATACTAGCATTTCATGCATCTATGAGAGTGCATAATGTATTTTGTGTGTCATTATTAAAGAAATATGTGCATGACCCTAACCAATAATTGATTGGACTATGATTCAGGTGGAACGCGAAGGGGATTTCCGGGTGGAACCAGTATGCATCCTAGACTGGAAAGTCAAAGTGCTCAGGAACAAAGACATAGGGATGGTAAAGGTTTAATGGGCATGTTATGGTCCTAAAGATGCATCATGGGAGCATGAAGAAAACATGCAAGAATACCCCAAATTTTTTTACAATTTTGAAGAAAACAAAACATAAGAATGCAAGACTTCATTTTGAGTAGCTAGAGTTATGAAATCACATCTCATAGTCCTAGCCAACCACGTTGGGGGACATGATAAAAGAATGGTACAACTTGGTGGATTGAGAGCAGTGAAGGGGGTACATTCCTTGGGTCAGCGGGTTGAGAGGAACATGATATTTTGGTTGGAACTGCTGCTAGAGTTGTAAAATTGTAGATTTTTTATTTATTAGTATTGTGATGTAAATTTGTATATGTATATATAGGCATAGTGTGCACCGAGGATGACGCACAATTGTAGGGGAGGGGGAATGTAACATCCCCACTACAATACCCAGTTTAATTAATGCTTAATGTAGATATAATGTGTGGCTATGTCCAAGCGATGTATATGTGAATTGTATTTCTAAATTTTAATAATAAAATGTGATGTCACCTACTGGGGATATGGACAGAGATGGGGGATGATTAATCCACAAGAGAGAGGAGGGTCTAAGAGAATTTCTAAGAGAGGGGTCCAAGGAGAAATTACCCATGTCTATTAATTCAACCCACTTCCTAAAATTACTATCGGTATATGAACCTTCTAATTTCAGATTGAGTGTCCCCAAATCCCATCAATGAATACATGTAAGAGGGTGGGTGTGAGAAGTCACATCCCATAGTTATTGGGAGCATGGGGGATGAGTACAATCAACTTGGGAAGTGTGTAAGCTAAGAAAGTAAACAAAGAGAGGAGAGAGTAGAAAAGAAGAGCTTGGAGCTGGAGCAACCATGGAGGGTGAATTTTGGAGTGTATTTGAAGCAGAAGACTGAAGAGCCAGGTTGTCAGGCTTGAATGAACTCATGTGTGAGTTGCACTATAAACAACAAGTGATTTTTGTTGTTTTTCTTAGTAGTGAGCTCCCTTGGGTTTTCCAATAGAGAGATTCCCAATTACATGTGCCAGAGATACCATAATAAATGAATGGGACACTCGATGGAGTGAGAGCAATGAAGGGGTACATTCCTTGGGTTGGGAAGGTAGAGAGGAAGAGAGTTGGTGGAAAACCAGGATAGTTGTAGGATAATACCAATGGGTTGTGAGATTTATGAATTGTGAGTGGACAGTGAGAGACCACCCTCTTTTGTGGATTGCTAGCCCCAACTTTGGGGTGACTTGTTGTTGAGATTTGGAACAACAAGTCTATGGTTGGGTGGAACGTCCATCCCAAACAGATGGTTGCACAACAGATTTAAAATATAAGTGTTTTATCTTCTTTCTGTGTTATATTTATGAGGTTAATGGCCATCAATTCACTTTGTGTTTAAAAAGGATTTATATGATGTTGTGTTGAGTTATTAAACTACATTCATGTTGATTTTTCACATGTTGTAGATGCATTTAATTAATGGTGTCATACAATAGTTAAATATGTGTGTAATTTGTAGCTCGTGAGTTACATGAAATTAGGTAGCAATACAAATTTTGTTTTTATATGTTTTTCGCATAGTAATGGTCCTTAATTCAGTTGGGGGTCGTTACATCAAGAAAATTTGTTGCCATATTTTCATGGATGCTTCATTAAACAAAATATGAAGCTCTTTTAGGCTTATTTCTTTATACCAATGGTTCCACTACATAGCCCTTACTCAAAGGTCAGGGCAATTTGGAGATCATGTACATAGATCATTTTTTTTCATGTTAAGCTTGGAGGCTTCGTTCTTCTAATTTTTCGGAACAACTGGAAGTGCCTTTATAGAAAGTGAGTTTGCAGGTTTATTCTCCTATAAAATAACTTCACATCATTATACTCTTGCCTAAATATGAGTTCAAAGCTAGAATTTACATCCTCTGTAAGTTCACAAATTCTTTATTATTGCACTTTCGTTGGTGCAATGAAGGTCAGGGACCCTCTTATGCCACCAATAGAAGAAAAATTGTGAGAATTGGAAAAACATTTATATCATATGCTAATAGAAATACTAATTGCAAATATTAAGTAACCTTCATCTTAGTGATCTAATATTCCAACCATTTTTTGCATCTATATGGAAATGACAACTTATCACTTCTATTGCACTTAATTATACTTGGGTAAATTGGGCACAAAATGTTTTTTCCCCAACAAGGAAAAATTAGAAAATTTTCACTAGGATAAAGTTGTTCAAATCATCTAGATCGGTGAGTGCGATATTAACTGTTCACAACAAAGGTTGGTGCTCCCTATCCAAGGCTCTCCCACCATGCGCAAATGATTGACGATCATTCATCAAGATTCATAGATGCAATCGATACCAATCGTGGAAAGAACAAAACTTACCCCTCAAGCCTTGTCCCAAAATACCGTTGATCAATGAGAGTAGTTGATCTAGATCTGCAGATGTAGTTTTGGCCATTAGTGTTAAAGTTGTACCCCCCCTCGTTTCTATACTTCTCAAATCACCACAAGAGCTTGTTAATTGTCAATATTACTCTAACGGGTTAATATTTGTCATTCACATCAAAACATGACTCCTTTGCTCATTACACTTACAAGACACTACAAGAGATATGGGTCGTCAATCTAGATCCAAACATACCGTCATGTATGTTCATAGAAAAGCACCCTTGTTAAGGTACGTGAAGGAAAATGCCACATATTTTTCTTTGTCATTGATCTTCCTCTATAATTTCTATCGATTTCTCTCCAACCCAATAGGTGCCCATCATTTAGCACTATCTCACTACAACATTCTTAGAAATTAAAGAATTTTGGTAGATGCATTCAAAGGTCTCAAACTGAACATGCCAATTCACCCAAATCTATTATGCAACCCTTTAGATGCCCAATTTTTCTCAATCCAACCAACACAACCATGAATAATGTTGTGACCTCTAAGTTTCAACATTTATCTCGAATTTCATAGTTCCATTCATTTTTGCCCGAATTTCCTTCTAGAAGGCTTGAGATTTTTTTTTAACCTAGTCACCTACATGCATATATTCAACATTACTACTTGTTATGATCTGATGCCTTAAAAATTAAAAAAACCCAATAATTATAGTCCACTTCGAGGG
This sequence comes from Picea mariana, assembly GCA_032191745.1. Lineage (NCBI taxonomy): Eukaryota > Viridiplantae > Streptophyta > Pinopsida > Pinales > Pinaceae > Picea > Picea mariana. Next base: position 67,500 of record JASDQU010102674.1, read on the forward strand.
GGAAACCCCTGTTTACAATATATCCACTTCAAAATACAATATTAGATGATATAAGATTATCCTAATACTAGATCTCCCCGATATATATATATATATGATACAAAGGGGTACAATTATGATGAAAGGATGCAATGAAGGGTTCTATCTAGCCTACTAGAAATGTAATAATTCAATATCTAGGGATTAATAAGGGTTTTTATACATAACATGGGGCTTTGTCTAGGGCTTAACATGCCCCTCCCATTCAAACAAGTGTTGTCCTCAACACTTGACTAACCACGGGTGCTTTTGCATGAAGAACTCATATTCCCATGTCGCCTCTTCCACTAGTAGGTTCTTCCATTTTACGAGGTACTTTGTAATTGCTTGATTTCTCGGCTACTTAATTCTTGTTTCAATGATTGTTTCTGGCTCTAATATGATTTTCCCTTCTTCATTGATTTTTGGTAAAATAGTTTGGCTTGGGATCTTGTTTTCGATGACCTTTTTTAAGCAAGAAACATGGAAGACTGGATGTACACGTGAAGATGGAGGCAACTCCAATTTGTAAGCCATACTTCCAATCCTTTGCAAAATCTTATAGGGGCCATAATATTTGGGTGCTAATTTATTGTCCTTCTTTTGTTGCTTGAGGGAAATTTATTTGTATGGTTGTAGTCTTAGAAATACCCAATCCTCTGCTTCAAATTCCCTTTCACTGTGATGTTGATCTGCTTGTTGTTTCATCCTATTTTGTGCCATAACCAAGTTGTCCTTCAATAGTTTGAGGACCTCTTGTTGGTTCACTATGTGGTCCTTCGCTGCTTGAACCTTTGTATTCCCTTTCAAGGGTGATGTGATGGATGGAGAATGATATCCATAAAGTGTTAGAAATGGGGACATTTTTTATGAAGTATGAAAGGATGTGTTGTACCACCATTCCTCCAAGGGCAACCACTTGACCCATTGTGTTTGTTTATCGGATGCAAAGATGAAGATATTGTTCAAGATATTTATTCACAATCTTAGTTTTCCCATCGGATTGAGGGTGGTAAGATGAGATATGAGCCAATTGAGTACCCAAACAAGAAAATGATTCAATCCAAAAATTTCCCATGAAAATTGGATCTCTGTCACTTACAATAATCTTGGGGACTCCATGTAGCTTTTGAATTGTGTCCATGAATGTTTTGGCTACTGTACTTGCTTTAAAAGGATGAGAAAGAGAGAAAAAATGGGCATACTTTGTTAGTCGATCCACTACTACCATGACGACAATCTTTCCTTCGGATTTGAGTAAACCTGTAATAAAATCCATTGAAACTTCTTCCCAACATTGGCTTGGTATAGGTAATGCTTGTAGGAGACTTGGAGTCTTGATTGTCTCTCCCTTATTTTCAAAAATCTTGAATGTCCCCCTATAGGAGAAGTGTGCAATTCCAGAAGAACCTTATGTTTGAGTTGGGAATTCTTACATAAATATAGGAGATCATTATACCATAGAAATTCATTATTCCACACAAATCTATCTACTAAATTGTGGTCCTCATGTAGTTGTTGAATGATCTTTCATACCTTTTGATCTTGCTTCCATTATATATGCTTCTTCCACCCAATCGGATTGTGGAATAGAAATAGCACATAGTGAACCTTTAGTTTCTTCTTCTTTCCTGGAAAGGGCATCTGCCACAACATTATGTTTTCCTTTTTTGTAGATAATTTCAAATTCATAACCCAACATCTTTGTAACCCATTGTGTTGCTCTTCTGAAGATTAATTTCTCCAAGAAGTACTTCAAACTGTCGTGATTTGTTTTTACTTTGAAGTGTCTTCCTATTAGGTAAGGGCGACATTTCTTAATTGCATGTAGTATGACCAACATTTATTTTTCATAAATGGGTTTGACTAAGTTTTTTCCTTTCAGCTGGATACTTTCAAAGGCAAGGGGAATTCCTTCTTGCATTAAAACTGCACCAATGCCATGGCCTGAGGCATCACACTCCACAATAAATGTTTTTGTAAATTCAAGTGTGGCTAAGACAGGAGTTGTACACATAGCCTCCTTAAGTTTTTCAAAAGCTTTGGTTGCTTCTTCAGCGCAAGAAAATGCTTCCTTTTTTAATAATGTTGTTAGAAGTGTTGTTATTTTACCATAGTTCTTGACAAACTTGCGGTAATAGCCTGTCAATCCTAAGAATATTCTATGTTTCTTCAAGGTTTTTGGAATTGGTCATTCCCTCATAGCTTTGATTTTGTTACGGTCCGCTTTTACACCTTTATGAGATATAATATGACCCAAATATTCCACTTCTTGAACCCCAAAGGCACACTTGGAAGGCTTTGCATAAAGTTGTTGCTCTTCCAATAGTTGTAATACTCTGTCAACATGTTGTACATGATCATCCCAATATTTGTTGTAAATTAGTGTGTCATCAAAAAATACTAACATAAATTTTCTCAGGAAGGGCTTGAAAATAGAATTCATCAAGATTTGAAATGTTGAAGGTGCATTAGTAAGTCCAAATGGCATAACCAAAAACTCATAATGAACTTCATGTGTTCTAAAAGTTGTTTTAGGAATGTCTTCTTGCCTCACTCTGATTTGTCAATATCCCAAATGAAGATCCAACTTAGTAAAGAATTTTGCTTCATGCAATGCATCTAATAATTCATCAATGACAATGATAGGAAACTTATCTTTGATGGTCATTTTGTTGAGTTGTCTATAATCCGGACACATACGCCATGTGTTGATGTTTGGACAACATTGGGAAGACATTCTCTTAGAATAATAATTAATAATATAATTTATTTATTTTTTATGGCTGGCGGAATCAGCAACTTGTTGGGCACATACTCGCATTACACGTGGTCGTGTTATCCAACTGCTACCACTATAACCTCCAGGTGTGCCTAGCTTCCCCACATGTTACACACTAGATTAGTCACGGGGGGGTTGAACTCGAGACCTCTTTGGAACTTCATTTTCACGGCACTTGTGAATTGAGTTCCCCCCCCCCCGAGGGCATTAATAATATAATATTGATTATTAAATATCATATATAATACGTAAATGACAGTAATAAATAGTTATTGATTATTAAAGGGATGCATCCTTTCATGGATGGTCACCATATGTTCCCTATATATGGAACACTCATCATTGTAATAATATATCAATTATATCTCATATGAAGAAAAACAACATGCTATCAGAGCGAGACTGAACTTGACTCCTTCACAAGAGGGCCCAAGAAAATGAGAGTAGAGTAAAATGTTGGGAGTGTTAAATTTATGGGGTTGTTACAATCTCTATGTACAACATATTTACTTTTTTACTCCTACCTATAGAAAGAATTCCATAATTTATGGTGGGCAATAATTTCTAGTAAAAATGTCTAATTACCTAAATATGAGGAGTGTAATGCATATTTACTTCTACCTATATTTATGCAAAGAATCGCATGAATTATGGAGGAACAATTTAAAAAAGTCAAATGCTATGTAGATGGATTATAACCAAAATAATCTTTGGTTAGATACAAAGGTATTCTCCAACTATTTATAAGAAAGAAAAATTAATTTAATTTTAAATTTAATTTTTTCAAAGAGACGTGTCTTTTTTGGATCAATCTAATATTACTATAAAAAGACACTTGAAAGACACAACAATAGACACCCATATTTTTTCTCTCTCACACGTGGGATAAGTGATCTAAGAAAGAGACTAAGAAGTTGAAATTTTATGAGTTACTTACTGATGTTCTAGTGTTTACTAAAGTAATATTGTATATCATTGGAAGTAATTACCACTTGTGGAAAATTGAGTTTGTTTAATTTAACACTATAAAATCAAAATGGTTAGTCGTATGACATCGAGTATATGATGGATGTGTGTTGGTCATAGTAGAAGACATATTATTTGAAGGGTCACTGTATATAGTTGTGCACAAGATAAATTGATCTCCTCTGGGAGATGTTTTTTGTTGTTCTTGTTTCTTGTTCCGAGAAGGTCACATGTAATAGCTCTGAGAAGGAGCCATAATGACAATCGCGGGAATAAGACATGGAGGGAAAGACCTTCCAACACGATATCAAGGAGAGACATTGCCAGACCTAAGGCTCGGAAACAAGAAGTCTCTAGGAGAAATGTACCTCCTAGGACGAGACCATGCCAAACAACAGAGACAGTTCTAATGATCATGGATACAGCGAGTCAAGACCAACTGTAGCACAACTATGGTAGATCTAGTAGAGGAGGAAAACATATTACGAGACTCGGAGGGAGCAGGTGTAACAGTCCTAGTACATGATTCGAGCCATGAGATGTTGAGGGAGCAGGCATGGAAACAATTCTAGTGTATGTAGATGCATTCCCAGAGAGGGAGGCGGTACTACATCCATAGGGAGCAGAGATCGAGTTACCTCCAGAGAAGGAGGAAGAGCTACCCTGAGTGTAAGAAGGAGCAAAGACAGAGGAGGAGTCACCTCCAGCTCCAGAGGGAGTGTTGATGTTTTTCAGGTTCCTGAGACATTGGTTTCATGAGGGAACCTTGATATATCAAGTATTGTCCAAGATGACTTAGCATGATCAACATTTACCTATGTTTCTCTGGGCAAAGGAATCCATGACTGCAATGTATGTTCAGAACAAAAGTCCTCATAAGACTTTGAGGAACATGATGCCCGAGGAGGCCTTCATCGAAGTGAATCCTGAGGTTGGACACTTCAGGATATTTGGATGTCTAGTATACATTCATGTACCCAAGGAAAAAAGGATCAAGCTAGACCCTTCATGCAGAAAGGGTACATTTGTGGGGTAAAATGAGTCTTTGAAGGCATACCGGATCTGCATCCCTGGTCAAAGATAGATTGAGGTGCACAGAGATGTTACCTTTGAGGAGGAGGTATCCTTTAAAGAGATCTAGAGGATCTTAAATGGAGATTGATCAAATTGATCCAATTGATCATGTTGATCCTATAGCTCCAGTTGATGTTCCCGGAGATATTGTAGTAGTTCAAAAGAGACCTACATGGGCTCGTTAGACTCTACAAGAGGTAGAAGGATATGTAGCTCCTCGTGGTACAGTCCGAGTGAGAAAGATACCTCAAAGATATTCATGCTATGTCGCAGCTATGAGTCACATCATTCATTTTGAGCCTTCTTGTTATGAGGAGGCAACTAATCATCCAGTATGGAGAGATGTCGTGATGGAGGAGTATCAATTTATCATGAAGAATGATGTGTGGGATATTGTTCTGAGACCTAAGGGGAAGTCTGTAGTGACTTCCAAATGGATCTACAAGATCAAACATAGAGTTGACAGAAGCATCGAGAGGCACAAAACGAGATTTGTTTCTAGAGGATTCTCTCAGGTGGAGGGAATAGATTATGAGGATACATTTGTTCATGTTGCTCGATACACTTCTATCTGGATGATTATTTCCCCTACAACATCCATGGGTTAGAGAGTACATCAAATGGATGTAAAGACAACCTTTCTCAATGGATAGATTGAGAAGGAAGTATACATCGAGCAGTCAGATGGTTTCGTGATACATGAGAAGGAGTCTCATGTGTGCAGGTTGAAGATGGCCTTGTATGGAATCAAACAACCACCTCGAGCTTGGTATGCAAGGATTGATGGAAACCTGATGATTTTTCTGCTTCAACAAAAGTTTTTTCGATCCCAACCTATACTACAAGATTGTTAATGGTGAGTCCCTGATTTTGGTCCTCAACATTGATGATTTATTCCTCACTGGTACATAGAGCCTTATTGCTAAATGCAAGTATGAGTTGGCCTCTAATTTTGAGATGAAGGACCTTGGTATGATGCACTAATTCTTGGGACTAGAGGTGTGGTAGAGAACTGATGAGATCTTCCTGAGTTAGGGGAAGTACACAATTGACATATTGAAGAAATTTGGGATGTTGAACTTGAAGCCTGTGGCTACATCAATGGTGACGAATCTGAAGAAACTAAGTGTGTCTTTTTCCGATTCTAACGAAATTGATCTGACTCTACTTAGAAAATTGATTGGATCATTGATGTATCTGGTTAACACCAGACCAAATATTTTCTATGCAGTGAGTGCACTTAGCCAGTTTCTGAGTCATTTGAGATAGACACACTAGATTGTTGCAAAGCATGTGTTGAGATACCTGTGAGGCATAGTTGGACATGGTCTGAGATATACTTTCAGTATTGATATGATATGGCAAGAATACATTGAGTCTGATTGGGCATGGAGCGCAGTGGACAGAAACAACACCTTTGGGATCTTCCATGGTTTCCTGGTGTAGCAGGAAACATACTTATATGGCTTTGAGCAGAGCAGAAGCAGAGTACATTGCATTAAGTATGTCATTCTGTAAAGTAGTGTGGCTTCACAAGATCCTTGTAGATTTATCTAAACATGTGTTGGATTCCACCATTATTCATTATGGTAGCCAAAGTTGTGTGAAGATCTCAAAGAATCTAGTGTTTCATGACAAATAGAACCACATTGATATCAAGTACCATTACATCTGAGACATGGTGCAGAGGAAGGAAGGATGGATGTTGTACCTTCCTACAGATGAGCAGGTTGTTGATGTTCTTACCAAACTAGGACAAAGTTCAAGTACTTCCGTGACAGACTTGGTGTGGCAGAGAATGCCTCCCTCACTGAGAGGGAGTGTCGATGTTTGCAGCTTCCTGAGACATTCTCTAGATCATACTCCTCTGTGAATGAGTTGAGTTTATCTATGATGACACTTATCCGAGAAGGGATAAGTGGGACACTTGTCCAAGAAGGGATAAGTGTGTTTGGGCTTATAGCCCAACGTCCCTTGTGGAGAGCATATGAGGAAATGTCCCATGTGGAGTGCACATGAGGACATGTCAAGGGAGTTGACCCTAGTGTTTCTAGAGGGTGTAGACTCTAGAAGTACAAATGGGAGTGTCGTGTGTGACAAACATTTTCCAAATCATACTCCTATGTGAATTGAGTTGAGTTGATCTGTGAGGACACTTATCCGAGAAGGGATAAGTGGGACACTTATTCAAGAAGGAATAAGTGCATTTGGGTTTATATCCCAATGTCCCATGTGGAGAGCACATGAGGACATGTCAAGGGAGTTGACCCTTGATGTCACACACTATGGGAGTTGACCCTAGCATTTCTAGAGGGTGTAGCTTCTAGAAGTCAACATGGGAGTGCCATGTGTGACAAAACTTTTGCTACTATGGTGGTTGTGTACCACTGGCAGAGATTGCTTGTCTCTAGATAGTAGTTTTGTAGTACTATGGAAAGATACCTCCCTAGCTAAGAGGGAGTGTTGATGTTTCAACATCGGGTGGAACTTCTCCTAGATTGGGATGCAAACCAAGGGAGATAGGATACATTTATCATAAAGCTGCACTTGTGGTAAATGGGCCCAGACGTAGTCCTTCCTTGATCATGACAAGAAATAATATGGACTCGAGGTGTTTGAAGTGATTTCCATGTGTCAGTTAGCATCAAACTAACATTCACTCACAGGTGTGCACTTGTGGTGAAATATCCTAGTGTGATGTTTGTCCTAGTCATGGTGATTTGACAAGGAATGATAAAGACTCAAGATGCTATATGTTATTACATGTGGACCTAGAGTGAGCCTCATCTCAGAGAGAGTCAATTGGCTCAAAAGGGAGAGCCAAAAAAGGAGCTTCTCCTCCATTCAGGTGGGAGAGACACATCTCCCAAGACTGATATACAAGTGTCATGAGTCTAGGGTGAAGTTTGTATACTTCAGAGACAACCTTGGCATGATGCAGAATGTCTCCCTCGTTGAGAGGGATTGTTTATGTTTGGACAACATCGAGAAGACATTCTCTTAGAATAATAATTAATAATATAATTATTGATTATTAAATATCATATATAATAAGTAAATGATAATAATAAATATTTATTGATTATTCAAGGGACGCATACTTTCATGGATGGTCACCATATGTTCCCTATATATGGAACACTCATCATTGTAATAATATATCGATTATATCTCATATGAAGAAAAACAACAACATGAACCATCCTTTTTTGTAACCAACACCATTGGTGAAGAAAAAGAACTTTGACTATGTTGAATGATGTCAGCCTCTAACATTTCTTGGATCATGTGCTCAATCTCACTCTTCTATGCATATGGATACTTGTAAGGCCTAATGTTAGGTGGTACACTTCCTAGTTGCAAATGAATATCATGGTCATGATCTTGAGCGAGAAGAAGACCCTTAGGCATTTCACCAAATACCTTGGAATGATTGTTGATAATTATTTGGATATCTGATGGAGCAGGGGATATAGATGTTTGAACATCATGTGAGAACAATTGTGCAATTACACCATGGTGTCCCTTTTTGAGTAATTTTTTCATACTATTAGAGCTTATCACTTTATAGGGTTTCCCTTGGATACCTCTAAGCTCAATTTCCTTGCCATCTGAGGAAAATTTCATGAAAAGATCTTGAAAATTAAAGGCCATTGTTCCTAGTGATTGTAACCATTGGACCCCCAATACAACATCGACCCCACCCATTTGTATGTCAATCATGGGGCTATCCAAAAAATAATCCCCCATGTTGAGCTTAATACTACGACATTTCCCTGAATAATTTATGGTACCTTCATCTGCAATCATTACTTGAAATTGTGGCGTGGGATATACAAAACAATTGAGATCTTTTCCTATCTTGTAATTGATGAAATTATAGGTACTACCATAATCAATCAATATGGTTACATTTTTCCTTTTGATGTATCATTGTATCTTGAGGGTTTGTGGAGTATTGATGTTGACCAATGCATGACAAGATATTGTTGGAGTAGTTTCTTCTATATTTGGATCTTGTGGTGGTTCCGATTCTTGATCTTCTTCCTCTTCATCGTCTATGTAAAATAATTTCTTCTCACTGCATTTATGCCCCTTACTATATTTGTTGTCACAATTGAAACATAATCCTTTTGCTCTTCTTTCATCCATTTGTTGAGGTGTTAACCTTGTTGGTTGATGTACACTAATCTTATGAACCCCAAAATGATATTTTCTCCCTGCATGTGCAACAATGGTAGACTTGTGTGTAGCCTTATTCTTGGCTTGAATATGACGAGCATATTTCATAGCTTCCATAAAAAAATTAGGGTGTCTTAAGAAAAGCTCACGTTTAATGTCCTCTTTTAATCCACCCATGCAAACTTGCAACAATTTTTCATTACTTATGTCATCCACCCTTCTAGCCAATACCTGAAATTGTAAATTATAGTCTTAAATATCCCTTAGGTGCTTGATTCTTATCAATTGACTGAAGTAGTCATGTTCCCAAATTTTCCCATATTGTGCTTCTAAGTCTCTTGTAAATAAGCCCCAAGTATAATGATAAAAAGGGGGCTACCTTTTTACTATCCATTGGTACCATTGATATGGTTTTATCTCAAAGATCAAAGTTGTTATGTGAATCTTTTTCTTATCATCTATAATATTATGTACTTCAAAATATTGCTCTATTTGGTTCACCCAGGTAAAGACCTTTGTTTCATCAAACTTCTTTAATTCAATCTTGGGAAGGTTGAATTTAGGACCCCCACCATAATTAACTCTATTATTAGAGTTAAATCCACTTGAAAATTGTTTATTGTCAACATGTTTATCAACATGAATACTACCTTTATTTTCATGGGTTCCTGTCATTTTGATATCTCCTTTAAGGAGTTTTTCATCTTGATTCTAAACGATCAAGGAGGACATGGAATTTTGCAATTCCTTCATATATTTTTGTATTTTTTCCTTATTTTCATCCATCTTCTTATCTATAGTATTTTCCATTTCTTCCATATTTATTTTCATCTCCTTATTATTCTCATTCAACTTCTTATCCATCTTGTTTTCCATTTCAACGATCCTCTTTTCCATCTCGCAATAAATCTCGCCAATTTCATCTTGAGTCATGGTTGAGATTTATGGAGGTTTAGTTGGTGAAGTAAATTTTGGAGGAGCCTTTGGATCCATGTGAGAAAAAAAATAGCTCTCCTCTTTTTCTTTTTTATTACAAATTTTGAATCACCAAGAATAGATCTTCCAATAAAAAGTTATGCCAATTGTAAGTTACGTACCTTTTTAGCCCTTAATTTGGAGTATGTCCTCCCGACCGACATTCGTTCTGTTGTAATTCTGAAATTTAGGCCCCTATGAGTCTAAAATTATGACCCGTAGTACTCTTAAATGTCTTCCTTTCAATACCATAGTTCTGATCAAAATTGGAAGTGCCAAGTAGAAGTTAGGGTAACTTCCACACACCTTGCTGAATTTAGGCCCTTCCAGGAGAGCGAACTTGTACAGCGTGCCAAGCGCACAATATTTTATATCCAATTATAAAACTTCTACAAAAAATACTACAAACTTTCTTCGATCCAATGCAATTGGTCTCACTCAATTTTTATTCTTTCTAAATAATATATGACTATTTTACCTTGAACACCTCTTTGAGACTAGTTAATAGGACTAGTCAGAGACCTTATCTTCCATAGGGTGTATCTATGCAAGTATGATGACTCGGAAGCTAAACATTTTACCATAGATAGATTACTATGTTCTATGGATCACTCCCGAGTTTCACAGTTTGAATCATCCCAAAAAAAAAAGTTATAGTGAAAATTCTAAGATGACCTTCTTGGAGAAGAAAGACCCTAGGATCAATGAGCTCTGATACCAAATGTTATGATCTCCAACACCTTAAAAATGATAAAAAGCCAATAATTACAGTCCAAATTGAGTGGGAAATCTCCTTTTACGGTATATCCACTTCATAATACAATATCAAATGAGAAAAGATGATCCTAATACTAGATCTCCTTTATATATATATATATATATATATATATATATATGAGACAAATGGGTTTAATTATGATGAAATGGTGCAATGAAGGGTTCTAGCTGACCTACTAGAAATGTAATAAATCAATATCTAGGGATTAATAAGGGTTTTTATACATAACATGGGGCTTTGTCTAGGGCTTAACATTGTTCTTGTCTATTGAATTGATCAATGCCCATCATACACAAAAAACATGAGAATGTATTTCTAGGGATTTGAAATGTAATCCAGCTTAAACAATTATAATATTATTTACTCTTGGGATTGGAACTTCAACCTCATAAACTACTATAGGGCACCCATTTCATGGGGTTGAATCATGAACCTCGTGGATTTATATTTTCACTTTTATAACCTACCCATAACCATTTAATATTTATCTACCCTGAAAATGATTTATAGTAGCTCAACATCTTCGATGCTTATGACATTTAACCCCAATTCTCATTGAGGTTTATTGTCAAATAGTTGGAATGCAATTGTGATTTCCATATTAATACTCATATTTTATGCCCACTATAGCTCAAAGTTGTAATTTGAGCTCTGATACCACTATGTAGTGTCCCCAAATGCCTTCCTTAGCCATCAAGGATGTCCATAACCAACTTTTAGGCTAAATTTGACCTCTAACAACTATCTAATACATAATTCATGTTAGGATATTTAGACACTTGAGAGTTAGTTAAGGTCAACTTGGTCTAATGCGTCGTTAGGTAAAAGTGTGTTTCTTTAGTATGCATTAGTATGCATTTGTAGTTACGAAATCCGATGGTCACGATATGCTCCTAACATGGAGTGATCCAATGGTTCATATTCTCCTCGATCTTAATGACTACATTGATATGTGGCTTAGCACTCGATTGGTCCATGATCTCTATTTAAAGAGCATTGAGGGTCATTTGTCGATGATTGATTGTGAGAAACTCTCTTGTAAATCTCTCTGTAATATTTCTCTTTTGTAATAATAAATTGCTCCAAGTGGCCACATTGGTTGGGGCTGTGGATATTTCCCCGTAGGGGTTTTACCACATGAAAAAATCAGTGTGTTGATATTTGATCTAGTTATGTGAGTGGTTATTGAAGGTGTTCATCTTCTATTGGAATACCTGTGTTGTCAAACATAGTATCAGAGCCAAGTTTGAAGACCTGCTCCCATTGTAGTTCGAGATCATGAAGTTGTGTTGCCTCATCTCTATTTTCTACCATTTTTGTATATTTGTGGGCTAAGAATATTGATCCATTGTGTCTGGAGTGCTTGTTTCAGTTAGGAACACTTTTTATTTCACTCGAAAAGGTTTATCTTTCCCAATATACGTCCATTATAGTCAGATTCGAAGGTATAAAGCCCAAATATGCCCTTTTAAATTTTTGTAGAGTTATTATTTCGATTTTATTTTGGTTTTCTATTTTGTCTTTCTGGGTTGCTACTCTTTTCGATCTGTGTATGCTATTTTCACATGCCTTGTGGGATATTGACAAATAAAAAACAAAGCAGAAAGGGTTGCATGTCTTTGTATGTTCTTTGTCGTGCGCTCTCTGTGTTAGAAAAAATAGGATGGTGAAGCAATAAAATAAAACAAATGTGGAAATAAAACACAAAAGATACATAATACAATAGAGACACATATATATGTGGTTCACCCAGTGTGGGCTACATCCACCAGAGAAATTTTTAGGTCCTTCATTTATTATTATCCAACAAAATGAAGGGATACAACCTACAACACACATGTTGTAACTTCCTCTTCTTTCTCTCACAGTCTCCTCTCTCATAATACAATACTCACAATGACACATAGCCACAATACATTTCCCTCATAAAAGAGGGTTGCCTTCCAGGGAAAAAAACCCTAACATAACTTCTATCGTCAAATCTACGACCTTATAATGAACGGTCCAGGTTTACAATGAAATTACAATATACATTTACAAGGAAATTTTTCCTTCGGGGGCCCACTTGCCCCTGGACCCTGAAGGGGGGGGGTAAACCCCCCTGCACTCCCCCGCGTGGAGGAGTGTACATTCTTATGGGGTGTAAAGTCTTCATGGGGTATAAAAACGGCTGAAAATAAAGACCTCTGAATTAGGAAGATAATCAGGGTCCACAACCAACACTATGATATCTCGGTAAATCAGTAACAGAGGGAAAATTTGTATTTTTCGGGTAAGCTAACCGAGATCTAACCCTTGTTGTTGTTGAGAAGATAAATTTTTTTCTTGTGTGAAAATAGTTTTTTATGAGCACACTCTCTAGGGCTGTGTTCCACAAAAACAACAACAACAACAATCCTCCTTCTAAACAATATAATACGTTTTGCACTAGCTTACTTGGTTAAAAGTTATTTTACTTAGTAAGAGGTATTGAGTTCAAGTCTCTCTTTTTATACTTAAAAAAAAAATCATGCATTCTTTGTAAAGTGCATTTCACTTAAGTTATAAAAGTGAATCACTATTAAAAAAAATTAATATTTTATTTTAAGTTATTTTGCATGCATTTACAAAGTAACGACATTGTAAAAGTGATTCTCGCTTATTTTATAAAAGTGGGTCACTTCATAAGTAACTTATTTAAAAGTGAGCTTATAGGCACAGTTAGGAGGATCATCACCACATGCACCAACTTATACTTGCCACGTGGCTCTTTGGTTATCGTTTAGGCCTTTTTTCAAAAGGGCATAACTTTCACATCCGAAGTCCGTTTTCAATGCCTTTTTTTTTAAACATCCTATTTTTTTGAGATCTTTCCATCCAAACAATCAGTTTCATATTTTTATGCATTATTTTAATATGGCATCTCCCTATGATATTTTTCTTATCAGTACGAACTACTTCTCATGGAAATCACATATGGAGGATGTATTAAAAAGTAAAGGATTGTACTAGATTACCATGGGGAAAGAAGTAGAACCCGTTGATGATGAAAATAAAGTCAAATGGGTAAATACGAATGACGAAGCACATGCACTGATTGGATAGTCCATCTCTCTTGATTTAAGGTTTCACCTTCAAGGAATTAATGACCATGATGATGCTTGGGCAAAGCTCGAAACTATGTTTGGTAAACACAATATTATTCAAGCCCAACAGTTAGAGAATCAGTTAATGACCTTAAGTCTAAATGTTTTTCCTTGCATTGAAGATTAATTATCTAAGTTCAAAACAATTAGAATTTTATGTATAGAATGCAAAATAGATCTTCCAAAATATCGATGTTGCTATATGTCATTCTTGCTAAGCTTGGTAGTGCATATTCTATTTTTGTATCTACCTTTTATGCCACCAGAGAAGCTCTAGGGATTACTTATAAAAAACCCTCCCTTCAGTCCTTTTTTGATGCTCTGATTCAAGAGAAAGATATGTTTTTACAACTTGGATTGATTAGCACTGTAGGTGTAACATCCCCACTATAATCCCCTTTTTTATTAATGCTTATGTTGATATAATGTGTGGCTACTGCCAAAGCGATGGAATATGCGAATTTTATTTCAATGTTTTAATAATAAAATGTGATGCCAATTGCTAAGGGGACATGGACAGAGATGAGGTCTAAATTAATCCACAAGAGGCGGGAATGTCTAGGATAATGGCCAAGAGGGGTCCAACGAGAAATACCCATGTATATTAATTTAACCCATTTTCCTAAATTTGTTAATTGTATACGAACCTTCCCATTTCTAATTGAGTGTTCCCAAAGCCAATCATTGAATACATGTAAGAGGGTGGGTTTGAGTGGTCACATCCCAAGGTTATTGGGCACATGGGGATTGAGTACAATCAGCTTGGAGAAGACTATGAGTCAAGAAAGGCAAGCCAAAGAGAGGAAATTTGTATGGGTGGGGACAACAATTTTACACAGGGACTTTTTGTGCATGGGAAACAAGGAGAGAGCAAGAAATGAAGCTTGAAGCTGATGTAACCATGGAGGGAGAATTCTAGAGCATGTTGAAGTGTAATTGGAGTGAAGTGAAGCTAGAAAACTGAAGAGCCAGGTTGTCAGGCCTGAAGAGTGAACTCCTGTGTGAGTTGCACTAAAACAACAAGTGTTTGGTTTGTTGATAGTTTTCCAAGCAGTAGTTTCCCTCGAGTTCCAAGCTGAGATATTCCTAGATTAATGTGCCAAAGAGACCCTAATAAATTAATAGGATGCTCGACGGACTGAGATAAATGAAGGGGTACATTCCTTGGGTTGGATAGGTCAAGAGGAAGAGAGCTGGTGGAAAATCGAGATAGTTGTAAGAGAATATCAGTTGGGTTGAGAGTTTTATGAGTTGTGAGTGGACTCTGAGAGACCACCCTCTTTTGTGGATTGCTAGCCTCAACTCAGGGGTGACTAACTGTTGATATCTGGAACAGTCAGTCTATGGTTGGGTGGAATGTCTGTCCCAAGCAGCTCGTTGTGCAATTGTTGTGAAAAGATAAGTGTTTTATCATGTTGTTGTGTTAAATTATGTGTTTAATTGTTGTGCATGAACTCTGTGTAATTGGAAGTGATTTATATGTTGTTGCAATGAGTTGTTTAACTGCATTTCATGTTGATTATTAACATGTTGTAGATGCTTCTATTTTGTGGTTATAGACAGTAGCTAAATCTGTTTTAATTTGTAGCTAAAAGCTACAGGAAATGAGTTAATTGTAAATGAATTAAATTAGTTAGTAGAAATTTCGTTTGAATGTGTATTTCGCATCGTAATGTCCTTTGGTTGGGCCGAGGGAACGATATGAAGTGGTATTAGAGAAATTTCGTTGAGTCTTTGTAATGGGTACGTTACAAAGTGGTATCAGAACAATAAAAGAGATAGTTTTGCATGGCGTGGCCCAGTCTGGGTGGTTGGGTACGTTACAAAGTGGTATCAGAGCCCATTTTCCAATATAGAGCCTGCATGGGCCAGTTTGCAGAGCGCAGAACTGAAATTTGTAGAGTAAACATGCAAATTGTTTGACAGAATGTCGAAATGAGGATGCTTGCAATACATTGGATAAAATTATTGCAGTGGGATTAAAGGAATTTTGCAAATAATTTGGAAGAATTGAGACAGAAATTAAATGTGAGCAAATTCAGTATCTAACTGAGTAGTTATGTGACTACAAATGGTTGAAATTTGAAGTTACAGAGTGGCCATGGAGCCCTTGACGGAATTGAGGTGAAATCTGGCAAAAGCCCCAATTTTCGCAAAATAATTCAAGACAAATTCCATGCACAAGAGGTGAATTTGAAGAGGGCAGATGGTCGAATTGTATGTACAAACCCAATTTGGCTATATTGAGCTTAATTACAAGCTCTAATGGCGACCACTTAACTAATTGTGAAGTTGAGTCTCTTGGGACAATTAAGAAAATAAGAAAAAAAAATCGGATAAAAATTTGGGTATTTTTTAGTACGATGACGTCGGCATGATGCGATGGCCATGTGTTACCTGACGTGGAAGAATGACGTGTACTGCCATGGTGGAAAATACATGGTGGATGGAATGATAGTTCGTAGGTTATGTGGAGCCATGTGGCAGGCCATCTATCAGTTCCACGAGATCGCGATAATTTTTTTTTTAATGGTTAAGTATGGAGACTTCTCAGGCGGACATATGAAAAGAACGTGACAAAATGATGAGTTTGTGAGTCCGCAAAGATACAAAAATGGCTAAGTTTCAAGACTTATTGAATGGACCTATGACAGAATTCTTATAGAATTAGACATCAATGACTCCATGAAGATGGAAAAATAGCTAAGTACCAAGACTCTCGATGTGAAGAGTATGGCGGTGAAGAGATGTGACTTACATCCGTGATGAATCCATCAATGATGGAGATCTAATCAAGAGATGATCAAGCAGTTGTTGAGTGTTGCTACTATGTTGAATGCATTATTAAATAATTCTTCATTGTTTTTCCACCATAACTTCCAGTGTGAAGCTCAGATTGAAGTGAATGACTAGTCGTTGGGGAAGGTTGTGAGGAGTAGAAGAAATTTGTCAACCCGAAATTTTTGATTGGGCATTACATATTCTTCAAAAATGATAGAAGTGAATTATGTAGCAGCAAAAGAGTGGAAATTGCAGATTGTAATTGTTGTAAATTTCTCTCAGAACTCAGATTGAGGTGGGAGGATAGTCGTTGGAAAGTTGTTTCGGAAAAGAATGCATTTAAGGAATCATATTCTAGAATAATGCATTAATATTCTTCATGATTAGAAATGAAGCATGACCTGTAACATAATTAATAAATATCCCACAATATGCTTAATTCTAATAGCAATTATTGCATGCACATTCTTGCAAAATTAGAGATACAGAAAAGAAAACTTTAGTCCCTACATGAGAACTAGAGACATGGAGGATGCTCAAGGGTTTTATAGCCATGAAGAAGAAATTGGAGGTCTGCATACCAACATGGGTAATGTTGAGACTGAATCTAATGGGAGAATAAACATGCAGGAGCCTGTAACTATGAGTAGCCTACAAAAAGAAGTGCAGAGCTATAGGGATGATAATGAAAGAATCATGAAGGTTCAGAAAGAGTTACTTAGAAGTTTGAATATGTTGCATAAGCAAGTTTACAAGGATTCTAGCACCAAGCAAGCAGCTAGTGCTAGACAAGTATCAACATCAAGAAACCATAGCAAAAGGATGATCATGTAAATGATAGGCAGTCAAGAAGCATGAGCGGACGCCATCATTCTCCAAGGCAATCCACCAAAAGAACTCATGCAAGTTCAAGTCCAAAGAGCAGTCCAAGTGTGTCTCTAGTTCGGAGGCAAAGAAGAAGGCCTAAGGCAAACATCCTGCAAGGTGAAATCAAGAATACAAAGCCACATGCTTTCAATGGTGAACATCGAAAGGGTGAAGAGGTTGAGGCTTGGTTGTTGGAAATGAAGAAATATTTCCAGCTGCATTATTACCCCTCGCGGGCAAAAGCTAAAATTTCCACCTTCCACTTACAAAGAAAGGTGACCATGTGGTGGGATCAACTTAAGCAAGCCAAGAACCTTGATGAAAAAATGATATCATGGAGGCAGTTCAAAGGATATTTCCAGGAGAAATATTTGTTCGAGCATTACTATGAGAGAAAGATGAAAGAGTTATTTGAACTCAAGTTGGGAACCATGACAATGGAGGAATATGATAAGTTGTTCTTTGAATTGTTGAAGTATGTTGACTTCATAAAATATGAGAAGGTTAAAATCCAAAGGTTTCTAAGTGGGTTACCCTCCTTCTATAATGATAAGATTCAATACGATAACCCCGAGACCTTGGAAGAAACCATAAGGAGATCAAGGCATCTTTATGAGAAG
This sequence comes from Picea mariana, assembly GCA_032191745.1. Taxonomy (NCBI): domain Eukaryota; kingdom Viridiplantae; phylum Streptophyta; class Pinopsida; order Pinales; family Pinaceae; genus Picea; species Picea mariana. Next base: position 85,668 of record JASDQU010102674.1, read on the forward strand.
GATAGAGGAAGGTCAATCTTCCAAAAGATTTGGAATGACAGGATGAAAGAGAAAAATGATCAAAGGTAGAAAGGTTTTAAGCCACCCTTTTTCAGAAATAACTTCCAATCAAATCCGCAAGGCCAGACAGCCCAAAATGAGCAAAAGAATGCAAATTCATTTGGGAAAAGGCCAAGGCAGCAACATGTTCAATGTTGGGGATGTGATGGAAATCACTTATATAGGGATTGCCCTCACAAAGGAGAAAGAATGAGGATTGTCCACAACATTCAGTAGGTTGAAACAATGGAATACATGGGAGGAATGATGCCAAGGATTTATGCATCCTTGGACAACAAGCATGCAGAGTATTAATCCCCCATGATCAAAGTGGAAGGTAAGATTGACAACCAACCCATATTAATTTTGATTGATTCTAGAGCTAGCCATAGTTACATAAATGCTAACATTGTTGAAATATTTCACTTTCAAAGAAGTAAGCTTAAGAAATCTTGGTTGGTTCAGTTAGCCACGGGGGCTAAGAGAAAAATCAATGAGTTAGTTAAAGATTGTCCGACATACATGAATGGACTTAGCAAAAAGGTAGATGTAAACATCATACCGTTGGGTTCATATGACTGTCTAATTGGCATGGATTGTTTGGAAAAAATTCATGTTGTCCTAGACTGTTACAACAAGGTAATCACATGTCTTGATGAGGAACTGAAGTAAGGGAAGATTCAAGGCATTCCAAGAGTTGTAGTTGTTGGAGAGATTTCAGCTATGTAGTTGAAGAAGAGCTTCAGGAAGGGATGTCAAATGTTTGCATCCCATATGGAGGAGGATGCCAAAAACAAAGTGGCAAGCATTGAAGACCATCCAGTCTTGAGGGATTTTAAAGATGTTTTTAGAGAAATTCCAAGGTTTCCACCAAAGAGAGACATTGATTTCTCTATTGATTTGGTGCCAAGAGCTACCCCAGTATCCAAGACACCATACAGAATGGGTACACTAGAATTGAAGGAGTTGCAGATGTAGCTTGAAGTGTTGTTAAAAAGGGGGTATATACGCCCAAGTGTGTCACCTTGGGGAGCCCTGGTTCTTTTTGTGAAGAAGAAGGATGGAACCTTGAGGTTGTGTATTGATTTCAGGCACCTTAATAAGGTTACCACAAAGACATGGATGAGAGATGAGAGATGAATTAATCCACAAGAGAGGGGAGTGTCCAGGATAATGCCCAAGAGGGGTCCAAGGGGGAAATACCCATGTATATTAATTCAACCCATTTTCCTAAATTTGTTAATTGTATATGAACCTTCCCATTTTTATTGAGTGTTCCCAAAGCCAATCATTGAATACAAGAGGGTGGGTGTGAGTGGTCACATCCCAAAGTTATTGGGCACATGGGGGTTGAGTACAATCATCTTGGGGAAGAGTGTGAGTCAAGAAAGGTAAGCCAAAGAGAGGAAATTCATATGGGTGGGGGCAACAATTTTACACAAGGAGTTTTTGTGCATGGGAAACAAAGAGAGAGCAATAAATAGAGCTTGAAGTTGATGTGACCATGGAGGGCGAATACTAGAGCATGTTCGAGGAAATTGGAGCTAGAAAATTGAAAAGCTGGGTTGTCAGGCCTAAAGAGTGAACTCCTGTGTGAGTTGCACTAAAACAACAAGTGTTTGTTTTTGGTTTGTTGATAGTTTTCCTAGCAGCAATTTCCCTTGACTTCCCAGTTGAGAGATTCCTAGTTGCTTATGCCAAAGAGACCCTAATAAATGAATGGGATGCCAGAGGGACTGATATCAGTGAAGGGGTACATTCCTTGGGTTGGACAGGTCAAGAGGAAGAGAGCTGGTGGAAAATCGGGATAGTTGTTGGAGAATATAAGTTGGGTTGAGAGTTTTATGAGTTGTGAGTGGATTGTGAGAGACCACCCTCTTTTGTGGATTGCTAGCCTCAGCTCGGGGGTGACCAACTATTGAGATTTGGAAAATTCAATCTATGAAAATATAAGTGTTTTATCTCGTTGTTGTGTTAAATTATGTGTTTAATTGTTGTGCATGAACTCTGTGTATTTGGAAGCAATTTATATTCTATTGTAATGAGTTGTTTAATTGCATTTCATGTTGATTATTAGCATGTTGTAGATGCTTCTATTTTGTGGTTATAGTCAATAGCTAAATATTTTTTAATTTGTAGTTGAAAGCTACAAGAAATGAGTTAATTGTAAATGAATTAGATTAGTTAGCAGAAATTTCGTTTGAATGTGTATTTTTCACCTCAATGTCCCTCGGTTGGGCCAGGGGGAATGATACGAAGTGGTATCAGAGAAATTTTGTTGAGTCTTTGTAACATGCACATTACAAAGTGGTATCAGAACGGTAAAAAAGATAGTTTTGCATGGCAAGCCCATCCTGGGTGGTTGGGTATGTTACAACACGTACATCCAACAAAGCCTTAGTGGCCCAAAAAAAGATAAATCCAAGAGTCCCAAGAAGCAACATCCTCACCACAACAACAAGAAAAAAAGGGTCCCAAACCCTCTCAACTAGATTCAACTCCTAATGGTGACAAAGGAGAAAAATCTAATAGTAAGAAGACTTACCGACATTGCAAATTTTGTGGGAAAGATGGTCATGATGAGTCCAAATGTCTTAAGAAGACGACAATTTTAGAAGAAACGATGAATAAACACAACATCAATAGTGATTCTACTACTTCTTCTTCTTCTCATGGACATGCACTTTCTTCTTCTGGGTTCTCCTTCAATGCAACTTATACGTCGTCTTCTGATGAGTGCCTTATTGATTATGGAGCATCTTATCATATGGCTAAGGATAAAGCCATATTTTTTGGTCTTAATGAATGTAACACCAAGAAAATATTTGTTGGTGATGATAGATCTCTTAGTGTTGTAGGTCTAGAACAATTCTGATAGATAATGGTCATTTTAATGATGTATTATGTGTTCCAAATCTTTTTTGCAACCTTCTATCAATATATCAAATCACTCATTCAGGTGAAGGTAAAACTGTATATTTTTCACCTCACCAAGTTGTAATCAAGGATCTAAAAGATCTGAAGCATGTTCTTGCAACTATAATTGTTGATGATACTACTAGGTTGTACAAGTTTGACAACTTTGGGTCATCATATTTTCCATTAGCTTTTGTTGTTCATAGAGATGACTTGAGCAAACTTTGGCATGAGAGGTTTGGTCATCTAAACTATTGCTCATTGCAACAACTATGTGATAAAAAAATGGGGACTGGTCTTCCTCTTGTTTCTTGTAGAGATGGTGTTTTTTCCGGTTGTGTTCTCAACAAGCATCATCAGGACAATTTTGACAAATGTGCCTCTTGGCACACCTTGACCCCTTTGCAACTTGTTCATAGTGACTTGTGTGGTCCACTTTCTTCTCCTTATTTTTCTAAGTGCAAGTATTTATTAAATTTCATTGATGACTTTTCCAGATGCACTTGGGTTTACTTCTTAAAGCGAAATCTTTGACAAGTTCTTGGCCTACAAGGCCCTTGTAGAAAAGCAATTTGGACAACAACTTCAAAGGTTAAGAATAGATAACGGAGGTGAATATGTGAACAATCAATTTACAAGTTACTGTACTGCACAGGGCATCCAAATGTAACACAGTGTTCCATATACACCACAACAAAATGGTGTTGCCGAGAGAAAGAACCGCACATTAAAAGAAATGGCTAATTATATGATCCAATCTAAGGGATTAATTGGGCACGAGCCATTAATTGTAGAAATTACATAGTAAATCACACTCCCACAAAGGCTCTTAAAAATATAACATCAGAAAAAGCATGGAATAAAATTAAGCCATATGTAAGTCACTTTTGTGTATTTAGCAGTGTAGCATGGGCTCACATTCCTGATGAGAAAAGGAAAGCATTGTAGGATAAAAGTGAGAAGTGTATAAATGTTGGTTATTTTGAAGATGTCAAAGGTCACAGACTTCTTCAACCGCATCATAATAAAATTATTATTAGAAGAGATGTTAAATTTGATGAAAATATATTGGCCTGCGAGCCTAATTTGACGTTTGTGCCTTCTTTGGCCTATGATCCAACTTCAATGTTTGTGCCTTCTTCTATTCCTATTCTAGTTTCTTCTTCTTCAAATGATGACAGTGAGGATGAAAATCCACCTCCGCCTACTCACCTTCCTCCAGATGAGTCCATTGAACTTGAACTTGCACCAACACCACCGCTTCCTAGGTGGATCTATTCAACATGAGAAGGAGTTGGTGATCTTGCCAACGATCCATTAGATTAACGTCGGACACGTTCATAATTCCAGTGAGCCTCTTCTCTTTTGGTTCAAGTTCCAGAGACTCAATATCTAAAGACATTTGCAGAAGCTTCAGGTTATCCGAATTGGGATACAACAATGAATGAGGAGTTTTGTTCTTTAATGACAAATGATACTTGGGATCTTGTACCACTTCCAAAAGAAAGAAAACTTGTCAGGTGTAAATGGGTCTATAGAACTAAGTATGCATCATATGGAAGTGTTGAAAGACACAAGGCTCGGTTGGTTGCCAAAGGATTTTCCCAAGTTGAAGGAATTGACTATAATGAAACATTTCCCCTGTAGCCAAAATGAATTCCATCTGCCTTTTTCTTGCCCTTGCTGCCTCACATAACTAGGAGGTCCATCAGATGAATGTCAAATATTCCTTCTTGCATGGGGATTTGCAAGAAGAAATCTACATGGAACAACCTCATGGCTATGTCCAGAATGAATCTAGCTTTGTTTGTCGCCTTAAGAAATCTCTTTATGGTCTTAAGCAAGCTCCCTAAGCTTGGTATACCAAAATGGACAACATTATTCTTGACAATGGATTTTCTAGATTCCATTTTGATCCTAATGTTTATACCAAGAAAGTAGGAAGCCATCTCATAATCCTTGTTCTTTATGTTGATGACCTTATCCTCACTGGTAGTAACCCAAAACTTTTAAACCATGTGAAAACCAACCTTAAGAAGAAATTTGAAATGACCGACTTAGGCTACTTGCAATATTTCCTTGGCCTCCAAGTTTTGCAAACCAAGAAAGGAATTTTTCTTTCCTGGACGAAGTATGCTTCTGACCTTCTTTGTCGCTTTCATATGGAAGATTCAAAACTAGCCCCTTCTCCCTTCCAGTCTGGAGTGAAACTTGTTGCCACCTGTACTTCTCCCGAAGTTGATGCCACCTTGTACTGTTAGTTAGTTGGTAGACTCTTATACTTGACTCATTCCCATATTGATATTTCCTTTTTTGTTGGACTTGTTGCTCGGTATATGAAAACACCCCATGAAAGCCATTAGAAAGCAACTAAAAGGATACTTCGATATGTTCGGGGCACAGTTCAGTTCGAATACATTATAGTTTAGGGGGGACTCCCTTATTGGTTGGTTTCACTCATTCAGATTGGGTTGACGACCCTTATGTTCGAAAGTCTACTGTAGGTCATGTTTTCAGCCTTGGTTAAGGACCCGTCACTTGGGCCTATAAGAAATAAAAGATTATTGCTCTTTCTTGAACAAAAGTAGAGTACTGAGCAATAGTTAATGCAATCCAATAAGCCTCGTGGCTTTAACATATCCTTTCAAAGTTTGGATTCTAGTAGCAGCATCCGACCACCCTCTAGTGTGATAATTAGAGTGCCATTAAGCTTTCCAAAGATCCAATTCAACATCAATGCAACAAACACATCAAGATACACATGCACTTCATCAAAAATCTCATTCATGATCGAGTTATTGAAGTGTTGTTTTTCCCTACAAAAGATCAAGTTGCAAACATTTTCACAAAGTCTCTTACAGAAGTGAAGTTTTCCAAACTTCGATCTATGTTAGGAGTTTAGGAAGTTGTCATTAAGGGGGGATAGGCTTTAATTCCTCCTTCCTTCTCCTATTGTGTCACCTTTGTAAATACTTCAATCCCATCCCAAGTTGTTCATAAGGGGACATGTTAGGATATCTAGACACTTAGGAGTTAGTTAAGGTCAACTTGGTCTAATGTGTTGTTATGTAAAAGTGTGTTTCTTTAGTATGCATTGTAGTTAGGAAATCTGATGGTCACGATAATTTCTTGACATAGAGTGATCGAACGGTTCATAGTCTCCTCGATCTTAATAGCTACATTGATTTGTGGTTTGACATATATTGGTACATGATCTCTATTTAAAGAGCATGGAGGGTCATTTGTCGATGATTGATTGTGAGAAACTCTCTTGTAAATCTCTCTGTAATTTTGCATTAATAAATTGCTCCAAGTGGCCACGTTGGTTGGGGCTATGGATGTTTCCTCGTAGGGGTTTTACCATGTGAAAAATTCGGCGTGTTGATGTTTAATATGGTTGTGTGAGTGGTTTAAGAATGTATTTGTCCTCTATTGGAATACCTGTATTGTCGAACAATTCACATGCAAATATAAAAAATGTAGTGGAGATATCATTGCATATCCTGAATTTATTCATTACCCATTAAATTTATGGAATCACATAGTACTTTATCAATAAAAGTGTTCCATACAAAGATGACTATGAATACTTATTTGCAATTAAGGCCATGTCCACCACACTAGTTTTTTAGGAGAAAATGTCCACCTAGTCGTATGAATTATTGATGGATTACACCCCCAAGGCAAACCAGATACCACTAGGGTGAAGGAAGCCCCTACGAGCTCTAATTTCTCTTTTGATGCCACCAATTACTCTTATGACAAGACCAAATACTCATTACAAAACTCTCCAAGCCTTCATCCATCCATTAAACAACCTTGCCACTATCCTACACTACCCTACACAACATAAGGAAGATCTTCCAATTTTTTTTCTCAACAATCCCTTAGGGATATTCTTCCATAAGGAAGTGCATGTAGAAATAGTACAACCATTGTATGCCTTATGGAAATAACCTAGGACATAAAGCACTTAGCTTCAAAATAGTCAACAAGCAATGATAACGGGGTTGTAGGTTTGAAGGTGTTTACTTTAGATGTTGTGAACATTCTAGCCATGGTTCCTCTTTTAAACCATCCCATTTTCTTTCACATTTTCAATAAGAAATTTCCCCAACTTCAATGGGCTCTTACCAGCCATAAGTACCCGAGAAAATCTTTCCATTTGCATTCATAATGGCCATAATAGCTAGGGAAAGCATCCCCAAAACATGGGAGAGGAAAACTAATTCGGGAGCATTTCTCCTCCCCATGACCCCAATGGGTGCATATGAATAATGAAAGGAAAAGACAATGAGAGGCATTTTCTTGCATGTGATTTGCTCACTTCCCAAGGATATGCCACTTCTAAGTGGAACATACACATAAGTAAAAAATTAATGGGAGAATGTGTAAGGAAGCATGTGCAAGAAAGGGTAGTATTTCTAAAGGACCACTGCAAGGTCAAATCACCCAACAACGTTCTTTTTTCTTCCCCTCTTGTGATATTATAGTCCCCTTGCTGCTTCCTCAAGCAACCTTTTTGGTGGATATTATATTATTATGTATTTTTCCATTTTATACATGTTTTTACATATACGTAAATATATCATGAAAATGTAACAACCACACCATAATCATATCCCATCACTAGGATTCATACGCATTCATTAATCAAGCCTTGGCCTTGAAATTTGCACCAATAATATTTAGAATGCAACACAAAATCATTATAACTCAGTGCACATGACTTGAATCCCATCACCTAAACCACATCATAAAATTAATACATAATTTAGTACATTATAATTCATGGTTTAAAATGGGGTATCACATTTCTTCAATGCAAAATTACAAATATCAAGTGAGATAAAGATAACTAATGATCGCATGCAATCTAACTTAGAATTTCAACCAAACTCGTTAAATGAGATTAATATTGTATGTTTTTTTATTACTACAATTTAATATAAATAACCATTATTTTATTATTGTGCATTTTCACAATTTATATAAGGTTGCAAGACTAGAGAATGACAAGATTACGACCTTTTGTAATTTTTTTCTTCTACGAAATACACTTCTTAGGGAAAACCACCAAGCACTTCTCCTCATTTCAAGGATGGTACAATGGTAAACCAGATTCTGCAAAATCTCAAGGCTTTGTCAACACAAGGCTCAAGGCTACTACACCAGTATACTCATTAAGAACTCAAAATGTCACTTGTGAGAATTGAACTTGGGTGGGGAGGATAAACATTGCTCCTCTCGATTGCATAAGCTAGACCCAATTGACTAAGATTATGACTTGATGATGAATAAATAAAAATTGTCGGAGTTTAAACAAGCTACGAATTAACAATTTTCTAACCGCTCAAAATAACAAAACTGACATTTTTACCTTGAAATTTTGCAAAAGTCATTTTGGATTAATGGAATCACATTTATCACATGTTAATAGTGCACCATATGACTGTAATATGGGTATTTGAAGGCACTGAATCCATTTTTACATTTAATTCATCTAATCCAAAATTACAATTTTGACAAAAAATGTTTAAACAAATTTTAATGATGACGAATTGAAAAAATTCAAAAATATAAAATGTTTAACCTTTTTTCCACCTAGGAAAAAAGTACTTATATTCGATTGAATATAAAAATAACAGTACAACCAAAAACTAAAGAGGCAGAAGAGCCCTTAATCCAGATCAAACATTACAACCTTTACAAAAAAACTTGAAAGGAGCCTTAAAGAATAAAGGGACAACAACTAAACAGAATTGATCCTTGACCAATAGCCCAAAACTAAAAGCAAAGATAATGAGAACAAACAAAATTAGTAAAGGGGGGTGACATAATCATTCCAGTAAGATCCATCCACCCTTTCTTGGATAAATAACTTTCATTCTTCCAAGGATGGAGCTTCAAAAGCCAAATGATCTGCTTCCATATTAAATTCCCTGAAAATGTGAATGAAATCCAACCTGGTGAAATCTACTTTCAAATTACAAATTCTACGTTGCCAAAAATCCAAAGCTACCATTTTAAACAGACACTTATTCAAATCCCAATCAATCATTAACTTCGAATCTCCATAGACCTATAAGTGTTCCAACTTCTAAACTTAGGTGAAAAATAACAACACCCAAAGACTCAAAAGTTTAGCCTTAGAGTTTGTTCCAGATCCAAGATTTAACCTGAGGAGAAAAAGTTACCATTTAAGAGCTTAAGAACATCACCACATGCAAAGACAACTCCATTTTGAGAAGAAGAGCCATCAAAAAATCTGGTAGCTATATCATTAGGAAAAACCGAACATAGCAACCTTCGAGCAAGACTAAGATTTATCCTTCCCGAGAATTCATTGAATAGACTAAGAGCTTTGAAAGTGATCGTCGAGGGGGAAGAGAACTTATTATCGAAAATCTTTATGTTCCTAGATTTCCAAACTTCCCAAGCTACATAACAAGTCAACTCTAACAAATGTTTGTAACTCCTATACCAGTTTCGAAAGAATAAATTTATTGACCTTTCATTCCAATGAATGACAAATTTTGTGATAATGCTCAAAATCTTCCAAACTTCTTGCACAAATCTGCACTAGCATAAGATGTGCTAAATATTCTCCTCTGCTAAACCACGGAAGATACAAAGTCTAGGGCCACAAAACCTCTACAACATAGATTATCCTAGGTCAAAATTGAATTTTTTAATAGAAGCTAGATAAAAGTTTAATTTTGAGTGGTAGCTCCCACTTCCATATCAAAGAAATCCACCATTCCAAATCCACTTGCTGCGACTGAATCATCATAGATTCATAAGCAGAACCCATAGTGACTTCGCCATCATTGACATTCCTTGACCAAACAATTTTGTTCTCTTGATCAGATAAACAAATACTGTTAGTCGATAAACCGTGAACATAATCATTCCACTCCTCACTAGTCGCCCCCTGAAGGAGTAAATCATCAACTTTCAACCATTTGGACAATTCATGATTAGAATGATGTCGAATAAAATCTTGTGCAAAATAAAATAAGGCTATGGAATGAAGATGAGACAAAGTTTCCTCAGACATATTATGAAAATTGACTTTTTCCACTATTAGGTCTTCACCCAACTTTATACTCCATCCATTGCCAGGAATCCATGCCAACCATTGACTAACCAAAAGAAACGCACTCAACAACCATTTCCAAGATATAGAATATCCTTTTTTTGTTTTTGGGGATCTGCCTAAACCACTCATCAATGGTCCAAGATCGAATATATTTATCTTTAATTATAGAGCTCAATAAACAATATGAAGATATAAACCTTGTTGAAGAAAAGATATGAAATGATCTTACTCAAGCATTTTCAAATTTTGCTTGGCTAAAGAAAAATAGATGGGAATATCACCCTATTTTTATAGCCATCAAAATTAATATCCTAACTCACAAGTATTGATTACAAGTGCTTAGACTAGTTTTTATAAATAAAAGCTTGCTGAAAAATTCATTATTTATGTGTTTTTCCGAACATAACAGATGTTGAAATAAATGTAGAGACATAAGTAAAGACACCCAGTCGATAATAAAGACAGATGAGACATAAAGCAATCCTTTATTTCATTCCAATTCATCAAAGAGTCATTCTCTTTAAAAAAAATTGTGAAGAATTTTTGGACCAAAGTCAAACTTAGACGTCCCCGATGAAACATACAAAAGGACCTCTGACAAAAAATCAAAACTGAACTCTAAAAGTTGGATCAAATTGCCACAGATTGCTACCCACTCGACTATGCACAATAGCCTTTTTCAGTGATGAAAACTAATTCACAAACAGACGAGTCTACATAGACTATCAAAGATAGATCAACACCTCTGAAAAACAAGTGTATGAATGATGTAATTCAACCCTGAATCTTGTTGTCTACAATAAGACCCTTCTATCATAAAAAAGAATTAGGCTTGTGGTAAATTAAGGAATGAATGAAAACTAAACTATCTCAACACAAACTCAAAGAGAAAACCTTAGTATGCTTCTCCTTCTATTCTCCTCTTGTTCCTCCCTTTCCTTTTGCCTTTAAGCAAATTAGAATTGGTTGAAGTAGTTGAACTACTTCATTAGCTAAGTTAACTAAAAACTCAACCAACTTTTTAGTTAGGGGGGAAAATAATAAATCATAATAAGGGTTTTGAATAAATAATAACTAGTGGGTGGGACCCCTTGTGATTCGCCTTTAGCTCTTAACAATCATAACACAACTAGTTAACTAAACAAAAACATCCCTCCTTGTGACTCCCATCATCACATTCATGTTTGACAATTTATCTCATTGATATTTGAAATTATTTCCAAAAATATATTACTCATATATCCAAAAAAAAACATGTTGTCCAAAACTTCTGAAGTCAATTGTCATCAACAATAAATAAAATAAAATTTAAAATCAATATTTCCAGTTTGTGAGGCAATCTTTCCCTTGTTGTTGCTATCACTTTTTAATCTTTGGATTTTCCTTAAGTTGTGTGGGGACTTTAGGCCTAATCTTATTGATCACATGAGAGCAATCGTCCCTCAAATGCATGTGGGAGGACACAGATTTATCAGAATCATTTGAAGGTGAGGAAGGGGTAGTGGTAGCTTTTCCTTTGCCAGGGGCATGGTGGGTCTCGGTTTTCAACCTTTTGCTTGAAAAGCTCATTCCTGTATGCACAATTGATTAGCAAATAATTCCTTTAACAACCATACATGACAACTCTTTTAAAATATGAAATAAATTTTGGCTCAGCAACATATCAGACTCATGCAATCCAATCCATACAAATTGTTTAACCGTTGTCAATGAGAAGTGGGTGAACAAAGGTTATGGGATATGCGAGGGGTTTGTATTGAGCGAAAAAATGTTAAAATGAGGGGGAAAAGAACATGGTTATTGCTCACTGATAACAACAATCAACTGAAATGTAAACCAAAGAACATATCATTGTAATCCATCCTTGTGATCTTAAACTGTCACAATACAGAGCTTCTCTTAATTGTAATTAAATTTTAGGAACAGGGAGTGAGTAATGAATATGGGAAGGTGAGGGCATTGTAATTAGCGAAAAGCGAAAAAAAAAATGTTAGGGGAAGATAGCGGTTATTGTTCAAAAAATTAATTAAGTAATTCCATAAAACAATTCTATATTAAAAGAAAAAGATCCAATACTAACCAAATAGTCACTGTGATCAATTAAACAACTACTATGTATAATTCATCATTTATGTGTATTAACTTGCTCATTGTTTGCAATTAAATCTTTAACACAGTGGCATCCATCTCAAAATAATATGCCTTCCAAAACAACCTGTATAAGAGTTTTGTTTCTTCCCATTTGTCCCATTTAATATTTAAACCAATTTCTCAATGAACACACAATCACTTGTTTCCACTCTGTTCCATCGAAACATCAACCACTGTCCATGAATTATTTCTTCAAATCAAACACAGACACAAAAATCGTGCCCGAATCCATTCCTCTAATCAATTTAATAATCAAATTGCAACAAAACCATATTGTTATAAAACCCATGCCCATCTCTGATGGTGTAATCAAACGATATCCATAACATATACAGTGGACAACCACACCACAACCATAATGATTTTAAATTGCAATACTCTCGATTGGAAATTAAAACACACGGTAACAACAACCATCATTTAAATTCATAATACGTTGTAGAAAACTGATCCAGGTGGATATCGAGGGCCACCCACCTTTTCCAAATTGCTCAAAACAGTTTTCTGGCCATTTTGGCAATTTACTATTTTTAGCAGGTTTTCACTTCCGGGGCCGTTTTGAGGGCCTAAATGAAGTTTTTTCGAGATATAGGTTCTCAAT
>JASDQU010102674.1:104675-133952 GCA_032191745.1 Picea mariana
TTACAGTCTCTGTACATTTATTTCATTAATAGAAATCGTGTATTACTGTATCTCTGTGTTTATGGTTGCATCTCTGATATATTTTAGTTATATTACTGGATATACGCGATATCTCTGTGCATTTCTTTATTATATCTCCGCTCTCATTTCGTGCCGAAAATAATCCGGATCAAAAACATACAACTCAACGCATAACGCAAGGAAAAATACTCCCAATCAAACCATAAACAATGTTTGAGTTATCAATCCAACACAAGGAGGCAATGATTGTATTCTCGATTCCCTTTCTCAAATCAATCAATTCAAACCATGCAGAGCCATCGAATCAACCATTACAATAAACGAATAGAGTGATCATACATCAAACATCATTTCGGACTTCAACGGTGTAATCAACCTGATCAACAGAGATGAGCCCATAATCAAACCACTGTCGACGCCACTCTACAATAGTCAACAATATACCCGACCGGAAATAACTGGTTCATTTATCAAAATTGAGCTTGAATAATCAAGGGTGTGTTCTAAGTAACCAAGGGTTCGCTTGGTGGAACCAACACATGGAGACTGGAGTCGACTACACCAACAACAGAGGAGAATCCTTTTAGACAACACGGTGAACACACAAGCCACATAACCAATAACTTGCAAGATAGGGTGCCAGTTCACACTAGGGAGGAATGATTATGAACAAAGGGGTCGAAGCTTCTTACTGGTCAGTAATAACACCGAGAACATGCAAGTTATAACCCTCGTGGTTCTTCCCCAAAAAGAAATCGGATAATGCTGATAAAAACAGAGCCATGAAAAAGCAAGCAACCCTAGACCAAGCCTCTTGGCATAATATCCATCATAACCCATTTCCCAGGCATCAATAACATAACAAGACCACAATCAGGTGAAACGATGTGCAGTGACACAAGGTAGTTCAAAAACAAACCCAGCAACCCCATAACAACAAATACGACTGGATATGGTGTCAAGAACTGTGTGGAGAGAGCCAACAAGTCTAGACCGAATGAACCCTTCAACAAAAACTCATAAAAACAGTAGAGAGCCTTCGTGGCTTCCACCACTCAAAATAATCAATGAACTGAGACTTCAACCATCATCCTCCATTTGCAACGAAAACCACACAAACAACCAATCCAAACAAACACCATAATTTACACAGTTGCCAACCTTAAGAAAAGCATAGACCGATAAATCACTGAGACAACATCTATTTCATAAACAGAGCGAGTTCATGGATGGCGAAAAGAAAACACATACCTGTAACCAAAAAGCCTTAAAAACGCGAGCTTGGTCAAGCAGTTCTTTCCTTGTCTAAAAATCAGAGCTTAACCACAACAAAATCAAATGCCAATTACCAAGCTAGGGTGACGGTCAATGGGGGAGGTATGGAGTGATGTGCAGTAAATGCACGTCGCTTCCATTCTCTACTCATTCAATTACTTAGTACATGACATCCAACCCTCCATTAATCCATTCTATGCATTGAAACTAACATCCATCACTTGCCAAATGCGCCACCCCACATCACATTTAACCATTGCCAACCATACCATAACGCATATCAAATGTGTTTTCATATAACTCAATAAATCATATAGCCACTAACTTTATTAGCTAGGACTAATAACAATCCTTTTAATTTCATTTGTGTATAATGTAGCATAACACAGTATAGGATAGCTTCTTTTTCTCGGATTTGTTCCATATTTCTTCTATATTTTGTCATGAGTACCATGTGTTTTGTGTAGGTGCAACATGTAACAGATCATGGCGCAATTAGCATAGTGATAACAGTGGATATAAGCCATTCACACAATATTGAATTGAGAGCTTAGAGCAATTAGAAACCACATATAATACACATTATCCATCTGCTATTATGTCGCAAATAAAACCAAGATTTCATCAATCATGTAGAAACCTGTAAGCAGTGTCGAACAACAGCATAAACATCAAATAAGAACCATATCTGATCTTCCAATCTACAAGGGGGTCCCACCTACTAGTATTATATATATCGTTAGCTTATAATAATAGGCTTTAGCAATACTTTGCGGGCGAAATCCTCGTTGTGATTTGTATCGTCAACAAACTGGCGACTCCACAGGGAAAAAAAATTTCAACAGATTTAGAACTCAGAACTCATGGTTTCACAGACCAAGAACAACAGGTCAAGAAGATATAACCAGGAATATTATGCAACAGGGGGAAGTGAGTGGATTTAATGGAAAAATGACCGAGAATTTGGGAATAACTCATGAAAAATGTTAAGTATGAGGGGGTTTACCACTGTGTGCATAATCGTTCAACCAGAATCTTCTCTTTACTTCGAGGAGAAAAATTATGGACTTGCTCTTTTAAAATTATCAAATGGATGAAGAAATGGAAAGCAGAAGCAGGAGATAATGAATTCTTTAAATGACAACAGTGAAAGCAGATAGCAATTTCAAGTGCTTTCAGGGGAACACCGTAAAAACTGTGTAAGCTTGATTTTTATTGACTAACAATATCTTGTAGGAGTGTCACTGTGGCAGAACTGATCCAACATCTTATTCTTGACCAAAAATCAACTAAAAGATAAAAAAGCAATAAAAATCATGACATAATGAGATTACAAAAATTTTAAAACAACAAAGATAAAATGAAAGAAATGTAAAAACAACAGGAAATTGCTGAAAACAGAAAGCATAAATGAAAAATAGTGGAGAAATGAAAGCAACGATAGACTACTAAAATACAGAAAATCCAAACAACATTAGAAATTTTCAAGTTGGTTCCACGTAATGTTTCAAGTGAGAACCATTAGCGTTGTAGGAAAACAATTGCTCCTGTAAATCTTTTAGAATGTAAGAATTAGTACCCATGACAAAAGCAATCTTGAAAGGACCCAACCATAATTTTTGAAATTTTGAATGTCTTCCCTATCAGCGTGAGCTAAATCCCACAACAATACCCTTTCATTGACTTTAAATTTGATGGTCTTGACACTCTTGTTGAAATACTTCTTAACAGTCTGTTGTCTCTTTTTTATATTATCCAAGGCAAACATCCCTTGCCCTTCCAAAGCTAGGAGTGCATTTATCCTTTGTGAAATATCAAAAGAATTTAATTCTTCGATCTGTAGCATCAACCTTAAGGAAGAAAGTTCCAGCTCAGTAGGCAAGAAGGATTCTTGACCATAGACAAGCTGGAAAGGGGTGCAACCAGTGCTTACCTTGGCGGTAGTTCGATCTACCCAAAGGGCGTAAGTGAGGAGAGTGTGCCATTGACGAGGCTTATCTTCGATGAACCTGTTGATGATCCTCACCAGATTTTTGTTGGTAGAATCAGCCTGCCCATTTCCTTAGGGATAATAAGTTGATGAGGTGAAATGTTTAACCCCCAACTTAGCTAAAAATTGGTTCAGCTTAGCAGAAATGAAAGTGGGACCATTGTCTATAATAATTTCCAATGGAAGACCAAATCTGGAAAAGATGTTAGTTTCAAGGGAAAAAATTACCTGATCATCTGTTGAATGCTTAATTGGGACAGCTTCAGCCCATTTTGTAAAATAGTTTGTGGTTGTCAAAATAAAAACTTGTCCTACTGAAGATGGGGAATTAATAGGACCAATAAAATCCAATCCCCACTTTGAAAAGGGAAAGTCTGGGAGGACATGTTGTAATGACATGGCTGAAAGGTGCTCTTTCCCAGCAATTTTTTGGCACTTGTCACAAGATCTCGAAAAATCATAAGAGTCACGAAATATTGAAGGCCAATAGTATCATTTTCTAATAATCTTGAAGGCAGTGGTTTTAGCAGAAAAATGGCCTACTACATGAAAGACCGAATTTGAAGAACCATGAGTTTCTTGCAACAATTTTTTTGCCTCTTCATTGTTTACACAACGAAGCAACAGACCATCAACATATCTTCGAAATAAGAATTCTTCTATAATGACATATCTTGCAGATTCAAGACAGAGCCTTCTCCTTTGATGAGTATCTAAGTTGTCTGGACATCTTTGGTTTTGTAAATAGTAAATTAAATTCTTATACCAGGGATGTTCAGACACAGGGAGGATCTGGTTATCAATGTAAAAGAGAGTTGATAGGGAGCTATCCTCGTCATCAATCTCTTCACCATTCTCGTCATGCTAAGCTAAGTGAAGGGCTAAGTCACGTCCCTTGATAGTGGTAGAAGTCATGATATTCAAATCATGCTCCTGGATCTTGGCAAGTCAATGTGCAAGCTTCCCTAAAAGATAAGTCTGTGAGAGCAAAAACTTAGCAGTAGGTAAAGGGACTTTTACCAATGTATGCTTACCTAAAATGAAGTGGTGAAACTTATCAACAGCTTTAACAAGAGCGAAAGCATGTTTCTCAATAAAAGAATATTTAAATTCATCATCAGACAAGCTTTGACTCATAAAAGCCACTGGTTTTTCATTACCTTGGTCATCATTTTGCATGAGGACAACATAAACTGCTTCCTCGGTGGCATTAGTATATATCATGAATTCCTTCTCAAAATTTGGCTTCGCCAAGACCGGTGCAGAACTGATTGCTTTCTTTATCCCTTCAAAAGCATTCTCGACATCATCTGTCCAAGAAAAAGAACGATATTGCTTAAGCAGATTATGAATTGGTTTGACCATCACAACAAAATCTGGAACAAACCTACGGACAAATTTAATAACCCCCATAAAATCTTGAACCTCCTTCTTGGAAGTGGGAGCAGGTAGATTAAGGATAGCAGCAATCCTTTCAGGATCAATGCTTATTCCCAAATCAGAGACAATGTGTCCAAGGAGCTTTCCCTCGGTAACGTCGAAAATAGATTTAGAAGGATTCAGAGAAATACCAAATTTCCTACATCGCATGAGAACTTTTCTCAGATGACCAAAATAATCTGATCATGTTTTAGAATAAACAGTTAAGTCGTCTAGATAGATCTGAATGATCTTGCCGATCAAATCGTCGAAAGTTATTTGCATAGCTCTTGGAAAAGTGGCACCTACATTAGATGAGCCAAAAGGCATACGTTCATAAGCAAAGGTACCCCAACGAGTAATAAAGGTGGTTTTATATTTATCTACCATTTTTACCTTGATTTGATTGTAACCGGAAAAATCGTCAAGTAACGACATAATTTGCAACCTTGCAACTTGCTGCAAAATCATCTCCATGTTAGGGAGAGGAAAGTGATCTTTTATACTAGCTCAATTTAAAGCGTGAAAATCAACGCAGAATCTGATTTGACCAGTTGTTTTCAGAACAGGAACCAAATTTGAAACCCATTCAGAATACTTGACCGGAAAGATGATTCCATCCTTCAAGAGTTTTTCCAACTCCTTTCGAATAGTTGCTTCTAGTGCGGGGTTGATAGGTCTTTGTTTTTGCCTAACTCGTTTTATGCCTTCCTTGATGGGGATGGCATGTTGTATAAGACCAGGATCAAAACCACGAAGATCCTCATAAGACCAAGCAAAAACATCTCGGAATTCACCAAGTAGCTCAACAAACTTCATTTTCTCTTCATCTAAACATTTGGCACCTATTTTAACATTCTTTGGAACTTCGGGTGTCCCAATGCTCAAGGAGATGGTTTCACCCACCTTCCTTTTTTACTTCTCTTCTCTCTGTTTCTCTTTATTGCCTACATCATTCAATGAAAACGAACTCTCTAGAGGAGTCAAGCCCTTAGGAATCTTGTTATATTCTATGGATATAATTTCCTTGGGCATAAATGGTTCATTTTGAATGAAAGCACAAATTCTCTCATCGTTAGGGAAGACCTGCCAAGATTCTATATTGTCAGGGATATGTGGACGATATAGAGATTGAAAATTACAATCAGGTCTATGTGGCAGATGTTTCCGAGTAGGAGAGGCTACAAAAATAACTAACCGATCAGCCATTGAGTTTAATTCCCTCTTAACATGAGTGATGTAAGATAATAGGTTCGAGATAAGTGCCCAAACAGTTTGGGTGTATCGTTTCATCAACTTGTTGCTAGGGGAGTAAATCTTACGTACAAGGTTCACAACAAGCTCGGAATCCCCAAAAAATGAAAGCTGACCATAGGCAAGATTATAGGCGTTTTCAATGCCTAATAATAAAGCTTCAAATTCGGTGACATTGTTCATGCAAGCAAACTCCAACCTATAAGAAAAGTTATGGATTTTTCCTACAGGAGAAATCAAGACAATGCTAGCTCCATTTCCTTCATTTGAGCATGAACCATTAAAGTACATGTGTTACATACCATCATCCAAATCAATTTGTTCCAAGGGAATGCTATCCTCCTCAACAAAGATGGAATACACTCCTAGGTCTTCTTCGATATAGTTTACATTAGGATGTGGGACACTCTCTATGTAAGGTGAAATCCTTCCCTCTCTAAGGACTATAATGTTTTTACCATTCCGAGGAACGGATAAATGTGTTCCATCGAGTGAGATGTATCCACCTGTTAAAGCTTTCCAATCCCTTCCCAAGATGATTGAGTAATTGCTTACTAGCATGTCAATTACCTGAATACTAAGGGTTGTCCTTATTTCAGGGTGTGCGCTCAAAACTAAGGTCACATCTTTAATCTCACCTATGGTTGTTTGTTGTATACTATTATGAGAGAGCATGCTTCTGGTGTTTTCATTTGTACAAGACAAGCCTAGCTCTTCCATAATAATTTTCGACATCCCACTTGGGCCCGAACCGCCATCAATGAGGCAACAATGGGTGATCTTATCCATAATTTTTACAGAAATATAAAAAGGGGGATTTTTTACAGGGTATCTAAAGTTATGTACACCTACTTTATTTATAGATGAATCCTCTTCATTTACCTCTTCATAGAGGTTGGATACAACAAAATCTTTTCCTTCCATGAATTGTTTCAGATGCCTCTATTGTTCAGGGACGACAACCATGTCCATAAGGGTTGCATCTTCTTTGATGTTGGCCAACTGATTCGGAATATTGTATTTGGAAGAGGGGAGAGGGGAAGTTGTTTCTTGATTGCCAAGAACCTTAGGAACCTGAACCGTAGCAGCTGGTGAAGATGAGCTTGGGCTTGAAGAATTGTGGGGAGGATCATATTTTCCTTTGGGAGCGTAGGATTGATGATCATGACATCTTCTAGCTCTGCAAAATCTAGGACAACGATGGTAGTTTCTGGTCTTTTACCAAAGATCTTATCTCCGACACTCTTCCTTACTTCACATGTGGCTTCCTCATGGTGTTCATCACAAAAGTTACACCAAATTCGGGGCAAGATAGCTTTAGGTTGAAAATTATTTTCAATTGGATTCCTGAAGGGGGGTGCAGAAGAGGATGAAGCTCCAGGGGTGAGAGGGGAGACAGTTCCTTTTCGCTCATATGCTATCATATGATTATTCATATCTTGTACTAGTTGTAAGAGGGGGGAAATGTATGTCTATTTAACCGATTCTCCCTGGGGAAGACCTATTCTTTCAAGCTATTCTTCATACTCTAAACAAGTATGCAGAGCGGAACCGAGATTATCAATGGATTTTTCCTCAAGCCTATGATGATGCGGGGAAGGTAATGCATTGTAATAATGCATGAAAGCGGCTTGGTTCTGAGGTCGAATGAGTTCAGGGATTTGATCGTATAACTTAGTGAAACATAAGTTGAAGGATTTGATGGTTTCACCATCCTTATAGGCAATGTTATTGTACTCTCGTAACTGCTCAGTTGGGATTTTTGATTGCCCATAGGTGGATCTGAACCAATAAACTAACTCCTCCCAAGTAGACAGAATCTTAGGAGTAAGGTCAAAGAAATCGGTCACAACCTTCACTTCCAAGGAATTAACGAATAAGCACATGCAAGTATCGTTGTCATTGGCCCCTATGTTGTGACAAGCATTAGAAAATGCCACCAGGTGTTCATTTGTAGTGACAGTGTTATTTTCCGAAAACCTAGGGAGATTCTCTTTGAATTTAGAAAGTGGACGAGTAGTAGGTGCTAGGTTAAGAGGAGAGGACACATGCCACAGTGTGGTTGTGGCGTCTTCTTCAAACTGAAAAAGCCCATACTTTTTAATGACTTTGGTGGGATTTGTGGTAGACTAGACATAGATATGGTGGTTACATAAGCTACTAATCACTAACGAAGATGAAGACTGAGAAGAGGAGGCACTTCCAGTGGATGATGGGTGAGGGATAAAAAGACGAAATTTAAGAATTAGACAAAGTTTTCCTTAGAGCACTTTGTTGGGTTGACAACACAACATTCCTTCTTCCTATTTCAACAATAGGATTAATTTCAGGTGATAAGCCTCTTCTTCTTCTACAAACACGAGAGTCAAAGGACATGAAAGTAAGCCCAAAACTGAAGGATCAAGAAGGTTATTTTTTATTTCTAGGATGTCTACGTCTAGCTTCCCAATGTTCTTGGGTACTAATATCTCGTTCAATTGTTGCCCATGAATGATTAAGATCAACACGAGTATTGGCAGTGTCTAAAATGGTGTTGAATAGATTCAAAGCAATGTTGGTCTGATCTTAAGATCAGGCTCAATATTGGGTTGCCTTGCAACATGCATAGTCATTAAGAAATAAAACAATCAAAGAATTAATATCATAAAAATAGATGTATTCTATGCTAATCAAGCATAAAAATTAACCAGAGAGATATTGAAGATCTCCCCAGTATGGTCGCCAAATAAATGTTGAGGAAAATATATGAAATGATCTTACTCAAGCATTTTCAGATTCTGCTTAGCTAAAGAAAAATAGACGGGAATATCACCCTATGTTTATAGCCATCAAAATTAATATCCTAGCTCACAAGTATTGATTACAAGTGCTTAGGTTGGTTTTTATAAATAAAAGCTTGCTGAAAAATTCATTATTTATGTGTTTTTCTGAACATAACAGATGCTTAAATAAATGTAGAGACAGAAGTAAAGACACCAAGTCGATAATCAAGACAGATGATACATAAATCAATCTTTTATTTCATTCCAATTCATCAAAGAGTCATTATCTTTACAAAATTTCATGAAGAAGTTTTGGACCAAAGTCAAACTTAGACATCCCCGATGAAACATACAAAAGGACCTCTGACATAAAATCAAAACTAAACTCTAAAAGTTGGATCAGCTTGCCACAGATTGTTGCCCACTCGACTCTGCACAATATCCTTTGTCAGTCATGAAAACTAATTCACAAATAGACAAGTCTACACAGACTATCAAAGATAGATCAACACCTCTGAAAAACAAGTGTTTGAATGATGTAATTCGGCCTTGAATCTTGTTGTCTACAATAAGACCCTGCTATCATAAAAAGGAATTAGGCTTGTGATAAATTAAGGAGTGAATGAAAACTAAACTATCTCAACACAAATTGAAAGAGCAAACCTTAGTATGCTTCTCCTTCTATTCTCCTCTTGTTCTTCCCTTTCCTTTTGCCTTTAAGCAAATTAGAATTGGTTGAAGTAGTTGAACTACTTCATTAGTTAAGTTAACTAAAAACTCAACCAAATTTTTAGTTAGGGGGGGAATAATAAATCATAATAAGATTTTTAAATAAATAATAACTAGTAGGTGGGACCCCTTGTGACTCCCCTTTAGCTCCTAACAATCATAACACAACTATTTAACTAAACAAAAACATCCCTCCTTGTGACTCCCATCATCACATTCATGTTTGGCAATTTATCTCATTGATATTTGAAATTATTTCCAAAAATATATTACTCATATATCCAAAAAAAAAACATGTTGTCCAAAACTTCTAAAGTCAATTGTCATCAACAATAAATAAAATAAAACTTAAAATCCATATTTTCCAGTTTGTGAGGCAATCTTTCCCTTCTTGTTGCTATCACTTTTTAATCTCTCTGAATTTGCCTTAAGCCATGTGGGGCCTTTAGGCCTAATCTCGTTGATCACATGAGAGCAATCGTCCCTCAAATGCATGTGGGAGGACACATATTTATCAGAATCATTTGAAGGTGAGGAAGGGGTAGTAGTGGCTTTTCCTTTGCCAGGGGCATGGTGGGTCTCGGTTTTCAACCTTTTGCTTGAAAAGCTCATTCCTATATGCACAATTGATTAACAAATAGGTCCTTTAACAACCATACATGACAACTCTTTTAAAATATGAAATAAATTTTGGCTCAGCAACATATCAGACTCATGCAATCCAATCCATACAAATTGTTTAACCGTTGTCAATGAGCAGGGGGTGAACAAAGGTTCTGGGATATGCGAGGGGTTTGTATTGAGCGAAAAAATGTTAAAATGAGGGGGAAAAGAACATGGTTATTGCTCACTGTTGGCCCTTGACCAGGTTTTGAAGTTACTTGGTCATATTTGACCATTTTTGGGACTTCGACAACCTGTCGAAGATGGAGCGCCAAACAAAGCAGAGATCAAGGGATCTCGGCCCACTTTCGGGTCCCTTTTTGGGTTTTGGGACAATGTAACGGGAAAGGGATGTCGTCCCGTGGGTTTACCCATGCTTAGGCCCACTTTTGTAATGTATAAATAAACATCTAGGCATCTAGTAGAGGAGGGTTGTATTCTATCTATGTGAAATAGGCTAAGTGCCAAGAAGGGATCTGTGTGATTGAGAGTTTTGTGCATTTTGTATAGACTTGCAGAGCTTAGTGCAAGTATTTGTGTGAAGATATAGAAGGTTGTGTGCTGAAAGGCAAGGAAGAAGGATCTAGCGGGCTGCACAGATCTTCTGTCCTTTGTGAAGTAAGGGTTTCTACGGCTTTGTGCTTATAATCGATTGACCAACGATAATAAAGAAGAAGAGTTGGTGGGCGTAGCCCCAGGGTGGGGGTGAACCATGTAAATATGTGTGTTATGCTTTGTGCCTTGACTTGTTGCGCTTATCTCTACTTTTGCTAAGTGCTTCGATATATTTAGATGGATATATTTATGCTTTGTGCTTATTAGATGTGTATGAATAGTGGATCTGATATGTATGAAGATGCTTAGTGCTGATCTACTGAATCTAATATGTTTTACTGTTACTAAGTACTAAGATACCTTAGATCTAAGTGAATGTTGCGATGCTCTATGCGATCTGCGAATTATAATAAGGACTAAATATTGATGAATGATCGATGCTAAGTGCTCTAAAAGTGATATAATCACAGATCTATGTCTCAGCTAAGGTTGCAGACACCTGAGTCTTGCAACCACCTCTGCCTCTACCTCGGGTGAGACTTCATCTGCTTCGTATGTGTTGTCGAAAGGGCCGACAGTTAGGGTTTTGTTGGTGTGCTCTTGTAGCGTTGAACCCTGGGTCTGCCCCTGTGCCAACAAATGGTTCTGTTGTCGGGACCTGAAACTGTGATTGTTGGGAACTAAGGAAGAAGAAGCTTTGTGCAAAGATTCACCCTGAAACTGTGGAAGCTTTGTGGGTGGATCTGTGCCCTAGTGCACGGTAATCCACTTGATCTAAAAAGATCTGTGCTAAAGAAGGAAGGACAGATATGAAGAAAAGAAGCAATATCTGAACGCATTGTGCTCTAAGAAAAGTAAAAGTGGAAGTTTCTAAAGAAAATAGGTAAGATCTGCAAAAAAGAGGTAAGATCTGTAAGCTCTTTGCTCTGATAAAGGTAAGAATAGTTAAAAGTTCTTAGATCTGGAAGCTTTGTGCTCTGTAGAAGTAAAATAAGTGGAAATTTTTGTTTCTAGAGTATGGATCTAGGTATGTTTGATAGATTATGTCCTAGCTTGAAAAATAGGGCTCTGATAGATGAAAGAAAGCTTGATATGAATAGATCTGATAAGTACAATGATAGATATGTTATACCTATGCATAGAAAGAATGTTTGGACTTACAAATGGATGCAGGATCCTAGAAATAATTTTTTGTAGACTAGCTACCATGATTCTAGTGCGCAGTACAGAAGAGGTTGGGGATCATTTAAAAGGAAGAGAGGATTAACTCTATGTTAAAGTTGCAGAAGACCGAGACATCTTGCTAAGGAATCACCTGGTGGAATATCTAGTTGCCTATGTTGCAAAGCTTGGGACCATGAAGTATTGGATTGCTCTAGAATGATTGCTAAGTTTGAAAGAATGAATCTGAATGAAGAAACCCCTAAGGTAGATCCAGAAATAGTAGAACCCCAACAAGAATCAGAGAAGGTATTGCTGCAGATGAAAGACACCTTGAATGATCACCGACATGTTAGGCTACCAGAGATCCTTAAAGAAAAAGAATGCATTGAAGCAAGAATAGGAGACTTCGACATTGACTCTGTCCTTCATGAAGAAACACCAGTGAACATTATGCTAGAGAGAACTTGGGAAGCTATAGGAAGGCCTTCTATGATCCCTTCATTAAGAGGAATAGGGTTATTCAAAGGGAAACTGGTAAAGCTATGTGGGAGGCTCACTTAGATGCCTATGAATGTCAATGGAACTTCGACAGAAGAAGATTTTGAGGTTATCAAGTTTATTGAGGACAACGCCCCGTTTACTATGTTACTTGGAAAACCTTGGATTGAAAGAGATCAAGCCAGAAAGAAGGAAGAAGAAGAAGTCTTAGAAAAACARAGASAAGAGTTAAAAGATTTCATGACCAGAAGGATCGCATAGTTGATTGAAGAACATGAGAATAGATTGAAGCTATTTGACACTAGAAGCCCAGATGTTAAAGCTGYAAGAACATTAGAGGACTCACAAAAGATTGAAGTATCTGTCTCAGATATAGAAGAAGTATTTCCCCTGAGTCTTAGGAGAGAATCTTAGCAGCGCGAAGTGACTATGTCCAAGGAAAATAAGAATCAGAATGGGAAAAGAATCACTGAGACGAAGCTCACGGGGAAGAAGGCTAGAAAGCTAAATAAGAGGAAGGCTAAGATTGAAAGGTTGCAGCAGGTTCCCGAGGGTACCTCGCAAAAGGAAAACTTGCAGAATTTGAACTTCGTCGAGATATCAGAACAACGATATAGGCCACTCCGCCATGGCAAAGCAATATAGCCATTAGAGGTCGATATATCCGTTTGACTACCGCTCCGAATGGATCAAAAAGCATTGATGGCTCATCACCAGACCATCGGACTGCACCATAACGGATAGGACATGAATTAAGGAGGCTCATACCCGTTGCAAAAAAAATCGTTGCTAAGATCGCATATTTATCTCGTCACGCCATGCCCGAAGAACACTTTTGCCAACTGAGAATTTGAAGCCCGCAGACTAGCAAGTGTATATAATGATCATCATGTCCTCGTTGATCATTCCTGAGCAGTGTCTGAGATCATTGTAACCCCGATAATTTATCCCGAGCGCGTATGTTCGAAGAGCTTAGTGCACTTGAAGAATCTGCGAAGGAAGTACTCGCTGATCTCAGGACCGAGAAAGTCATGTCAGAAAGAAGGATGTTTGCAGGTGTGCAAGCATCATCAACATGAGGAGTCCAAGCTTCTCCATCAACTACTCGCGGAGCAGGAACTTCCAGAACCACGACAGAGGCAAGAATGAAGCACATAGACAACATTGCGAATGCCAAACTGATTCTGAGCATTTTACCTACCTACCTACCCCCTCTAAGCAACGCCATCAATCGAGACAGTGTGCCCAAAGATTTTGACTATGCTTTGGTCACGGCGTACCTCCCAAAAGGGATACACGTAGTTCGAGCCGACCAGGATAAGCTCACAAGATTGAAGTTTAGTGACTTCAACCTTGGCGACAGGAAAGCTTACAACATGCTTGCCCCACACAAGTATCTGACCAGGAGTAAAGGCAAGAATTTGAAGATTATCTCGCAACCATGGACCCAAAACCTCGCGCAGTCCACACTGCTCAAATTTGATGAAGATCCCGCACTTCGACCGACACCAAGAAGTAAACGCATGCGTGAAATTGTTGTTATCTTACTACCACAGAGGTTACTTATGGTTGAACCATCGCATCACTGTGGATCCGACCTTGATCTATCGGATCACAGGGCTGAGCATGCAGGGCCCTGACTCACATGATTTTTACCCTGGAAAGACCTCAGATCGAACATTAGCACAGAGAGTCAAAGAGACTTATGGCGATGTCGAGAAGGGCACGCGAGGTTACAAGGTAACCTCTATCTAGAATGACGTAGTGCGCCTCGCATGTCAGCTGATCGAAGGCAAGATAGTTCGTAAGAATCGGCCCACCCAAGTGACTGGATTCGTAGTTGACCTCGCAGGAAAGTGCGCGGAGGGACTACAGATGAATTGGGCGCAATACCTTGTAAACCAGCTGGAGCTTGATTGCAGAGAAGCACAAGACCAAGGGCATGAGTTCCACTTTAGCTGGATTCTCATCCTAATCGCATTCATTGCATGGGAAATGCTGGAAGGTGCGACCTTCCCCGACATTGAACCCTTCGAACCTTTGGCCGCGAAGTTCAGTACCTTATGGTACTCTAATGATATGAACAAGTAGTGGAAATCTAATGCCATCTTCCATACTTACTACAACCAGTTGAAACAAGCCATCCAGTCCGAGCCTCGGATGACCCTGAATACCCTCCACAGGTTTCGACCCTTAATGAAGTTCAACGCGGACCGCCACTTCATTTATATAACAGCGCGCATTGATGAGCACAAGCAACAGTTGCAGTCATATTACAAGCTAACATAGGAAGACTTAGAGGAAATCACTAAGGAATGGTCGATGAACCTCCTTATTCCAGCCAACCCTGCGCACTTGTCCGACGTAGATAGCCTAGAAGCTGCGCAAGATACACCCGGACCAAGCAAGATGAAGAAGCTTGAAGAGGTTCACGATGTAAACAACACATCTGTGAGGACTGCATCCATTTCACCAGACAAAGGGGGTGATGGAGAAGAAATCGAAGGTGTAGAAATTGAACAACAGAAAGGCGAAGTACCACCGCCTAGGGACGAAGAAGACTCGTCAAAGAAACGAAAGGTTTCAAGAAGCAGACTACCCTCACATTGGATGATTTTAATTTCATCATTGCAGTTGTGAACGATGCTTCACAACAGGTATTAGAGAAGTAGGAGGCGAATCAGGAGCAAATGTATAATTGTATCGAGGTTGAACTCCAAGGAGTGCAGCAGGCACTCCAGTCTAGCCGCACAGTCTCCACTGCACCTCTAACAGCAGGAACAGTAGAACCAGGAGATGAGCCAGCCCAGTTGCACCAGATCGCCAATAAAGTTGAAGCTCGCCTTCGACGAGCTTAGGAAGAGACAACGCAAGCCATCAAGGCTTTGACATAGGTACATGGAGTACTTGTCGAGCAGCGTAGTGCTATCGAACAAGAAAAACTTGCTCTTCAAGCATAGTGGAACAAAGAGAAAGTAGAGCTACAGCAGAGCAAGGAGCAGTTGATTGCAGAGCAACTAGAAGTAAAGGAACTGGTCAACAGAGCCCTTCGCTTTGTGACCATCATAGAAGTGAGAGCTGAAGAACAAATTCCACAACAGGTGGCACAACTTGAAGAAGTGATCCAGTAGCTTCAACAGCGCATCACAAACCTAGAACTTCGTACTGTGCCCGAAACCCCTCAAGAAATCATATACCTAAGAGAGGCAACTGCTCACAGCGCAGTTAGCAGAATAAAATCCCTTGCCTTGGAGTGCAAGCAGCTGAGCTCTAGGAGAGCTCAAACTTACGAAAACCTCATGGAGAATCCAGAGTTACAAGCGTTGGAGTCGCAACTCCAAGAAGCAAAGCAACATGCAGATACGTTAAGGCATAGCTAAAGGCCTTGTCACCAGTCGAAAGGATGAAGAGGTTTCCAAAGCACCGCACAACATAGCAATAGATCCACACGATCCAGACCAAAGTGATGGAAGTCTCTCAATGACTTCAACCAGTGCAAGATAAGGCATGCCAACTGGTCACTGAAGTTGAAAGCCAAGGAGTAGAACTTGAACAAGTTGTGAGTGCAATAGAACAATGCCTAGAAGGACCAGTCAATGACGCACTCATCCAGGAGTTCACTAAGCAAGAGGCAGTAGCATTGCAGTAGGTCGAAGCAGCTCGATCCAAGCTTGAGGCATTCGAGGCAGAATTGCTCAGACCAGAGTGACTCGGGACAAGTCACATGTGAGTGTTGGGGGCATGTTGGCCCTTGACCAAGTTTTGAAGTTACTTGGTCATATTTGACTGTTTTTGGGACTTCGACAACCTGTCGAAGATGGAGCACTAGACAAAGCAAAGATCAAGGGATCTCGACCCACTTTCGGGTCCCTTTTTGGGTTTTGGGACAATGTAATGGGAAAGGGATGTCAGCCCGTGGGTTTACCCATGTTTAGGCCCACTTTTGTAATGTATAAATAAACATCTAGGCATCTAGTAGAGGAGGGTTGTATTATATCTATGTGATATAGGCTAAGTGCCAAGAAGGGATCTATGTGATCGAGAGTTTTGTGCCTTCTGTATAGACTTGCAGAGCTTAGTGCAAGTATCTGTGTGAAGATATAGAAGGTTGTGTGCTGAAAGGCAAGGAAGAAGGATCTAGCAGGCTGCGCAGATATTATGTCCTTTGCGAAGTAAGGGTTTCTACGGCTTTGTGCTTGTAACCGATTGGCTGACGATAATAAAGAAGAAGAGTTGGTGAACGTAGCCCCAGGGTGGGGGTGAACCACGTAAATCTGTGTGTTATGCTTTGTGCCTTGACTTGTTGTGCTTATCTCTACTTTTGCTAAGTGCTTTGATATATTTAGATGGCTATATTTATGCTTTGTGCTTATTAGATGTGTATGAATAGCAGATCTAATATGTATGAAGATTCTTAGTGCTAATCTACTAAATATAATCTATTTTACTATTACTAAGTACTAATATACCTTAGATCTAAGTGAATGTTGTGATGCTCTGTGCTATCTGCGAAGTATAATAAGGACTGAATATTGATGAATGATAGATGCTAAGTGCTCTAAAAGCGATATAATCACAGATCCGTGTCCCAGCTAAGGTTGCAAACACCTGAGTCTTGCAACCACTCCTGTCTCTACCTCGGGTGAGACTTCATCTGCTTCGCAGGTGTTGCCGAAAGGGCCGGTAGTTAGGGTTTTGTTGGTGCGCTCTTGTAGCGTTGAACCCTGTGTCTGCCCCTGTGCCAACACTCACTAATAACAACAATCAACTAAAATGTAAACCAAAGAACATATCACCGTAATCCATCCCTGTGATCTTAAACTGTCACAATACAGAGCTTCTCTTAACTGTAATTAAATTTTAGGAACATGGAGTGAGTAATAAATATGGGAAGACGAGGGGATTGTAATTAGTGAAAAGCAAAAAAAATGGTAGGGGAAGATAGTGGTTACTGTTCAAAAAATTAATTAAGTAATTCCATAAAACAATTCTATGTTAGAAGCAAAAGATCCAATACTAACCAAATAGTCATTGTGATCAATTAAACGACTACTGTGTATAATTCATCATTTATGTGTATTAACTTGCTCACTGTTTGCAATTAAATCTTTAACACAATGTCATCCAACTCAAAATAATATGCCTTCCAAAACAACATGTATAAGAGTTATGTTTCTTCCCATTTGTCCCATTTAATATTTAAAACAATTTCTAAATGAACACACAGTCACTTGTTTCCACTTTGTTCCATCGAAACATCAACCACTGTTCATGAATTATTTCTTCAAATCAAACACAGACACAAAAATCATGCCCAATTCCATTCCTCTAATCAATTTAATAATCAAATTGCAACAAAACCATACTATTATAAAACCCATGCCCATCTCTGATGGTGTAATCAAACGATATCCATAACATATATAGTGGACAACCACGCTGCAACCATCACGATTTTAAATTCAATACTCCAGATTGGCAATTAAAACACACAGTAACATCAACCATCATTTAAATTCATAATACGTTGTAGAAAACATACAACTCAACGCATAACACAAGGAAACATACTCCCAATCAAACCATAAACAATGTTTGAGTTATCAATCCAACACAAGGAGGCAATGACTGTATGCTCAATTCCCTTTCTCAAATCAATCAATTCAAACCATGTCGAGCCATTGAATCAACCATTACGATAAACGAATACAATGATCATACACCAAACATCATTTCAGACTTCAACTGTGTAATCAACCTGATCAACAGAGATGAACCCATAATCAAACCATTGTCGACGTCACTCTACAAGAGTCAACAATATACCCGACCAGAAATAACTGGTTCATTTATCAAAATCGGGCTTGAATAATCAAGGGTGTGTTCTGAGTAACCAAGGGTTCGCTTGGTGGAACCAACATAGGGAGATTGGAGCTGACCACACCAACAACAGAGGAGAATCCTTTTAGACAACACGATGAACACACATGCTAGATAACCAATAACTTGCAAGATAGGGTGCCAGTTCACACTAGGGAGGAAAGATTATGAACAGAGGGGCTGAAGCTTCTTACTGGTTAGTAATAACACCGAGAACATGCAGGGCATAACCCTCGTGGTTCTTTCACAAAAATAAATCGGATAATGCTGATAAAAACAGAGCCATGAAAAGGCAACCAACCCTAGAGCAAGCCTCTTGGCATAATATCCATCATAACCTATTGCGCACACATCAATAACATAATGACACCACAATCAAGTGAAACGATATGCAGTGACACAAGGTAGTTCAAAAACAAACCCAACAACCCCATAACAACAATTACGTTTGGATATGGTGTCAAGAATTGTGTGGAGACAACCAACAAGTTTGGACCGAATGAACCCTTCAACAAAAACTCATAAAGACAACAGAGAGCCTTCATGGCTTCCACCACTCAGAATAATCAATGAACTGTGACTTCAATCATCATCTTCCATTTTCAACGAAAACCACACAAACAACCAATCCAGAGAAACACCAGAATTTACACAGTTGTCAGCCTTAAGAAAAACACAGACCGATATATCATTGAGCCAACATCTATTTTATAAACAGAGTGAGTCCATGGATGGCGAAAAGAAAACACATACCTGTAACCAAAAAGCCTTAAAAACGCGAGCTTGGTCGAACAATTCTTTCCTTGCCTAAAAATCAGAGCTTGACCACAGCAAAATCAAATGCCAATTACCAAGCTAGGGTGACGGCCAGTGGGGGAGATATGGTGTGACGTGTAGTAAATGCACATCGGTTCCATCCTCTACTCATTCAATTACTTAGTACACGCCATCCAACCCTCCATTAATCCATTCTATGCATCGAAACTAGCATCCATCACTTGCCAAATGCGCCACCCCACATCACATTTAACCATTGCCAACCATATCATAACGCATATCAAATGTTTTTTCATATAACTCAATAAATCATATAGCCACTAACTTTATTAGCTAGGACTAACAACAATCCTTTCAATTTCATGTGTATAATGTAGCATAGCATAGTATAGGATAACTTCTTTTTCTTGGATTTGTTCCATATTTCTTCTATCTTTTGTCATGACTACCATGTGCTTTGTGCAGGTGTAATATGTAACAAATCATGGCACAATTAGCATAGTGATAACAATGGATATAAGCCATTCACACAATATGGAATTTAGAGCTTAGAGCAATTAGAAACCACATATAATACACATTATCCATATGCTATTATGTCTCAAATAAAACCAAGATTTCATCAATCATGTAGAAACCTGTAAGTAGTGTTGAACAACAACATAAACATCAAATAAGAACCAGATCTAACCTTCCAATCTACAAGGGGGTCCCACCTACTAGTATTATATATATCGTTAGCTTATAATAATAGGCTTTAGCAATACTTTGTGGGCGAAATCCTCGTTGCGATTTTTATCGTCAACACACCTCCAAAGACTTTTTACCGCCAAGGCAATAACAAAAACATTCAAATTCCTTAAGCCCAACCCCCATCTGATCTGGGACATGCAAATTTGTTCCAAGACACCAGATGCACACTCTCTTTGTATTTCTTTCCTGTCCACAAAAAACTAAAAAATATTCTACGAATTTTATCAAGTATTGCTCGAGGAATTCTAGTGACCGAAAGCCAATAGATAGACAAACCTTCCAAAACAACCTTTACCAAGATAAGTCATCCTCCTAACGAAACCCATCTATGGCACCAAAGGCCAATCTTTTTCTTGACTTTCTAAATTAACCAAATCCAATCAGAAGCTACATAACAGTTAGGTTTCAAAAAGAAACCTAAATATTTAAACCCTAACTCCAAATCAATCACATGGATATTGAAAAAATCTTTGATTTGATACTGCATCTCATCATCCACCACATGAGAGAGGAAATAAGACTTATCCAGATTTATCAAGTTATGATCCGAAAGCATAGAATTGATTGTCCAGGAGTGATACTTTGACAATGAGTCAACCAAAGCTTTTGAGAGGAGGAACCTATCCAATCTTTTACCAACAACATCACAACCACTTCGCCTGTTACTCCAAGTGGGGGACAAAACTGTTGGCTCAATATCTATGAGATGATATCTCTTGAAGAAATCAGAGAAGAAAACAACTAGGGGATCCAACCTAGCATTACTTCCCCATATCTCCTGAGTCGAAAGAGTTAAATTTAAGTCACTCGCTAACGCCACATTTCCTTCATTCAACACTCCCAACGAAGCCACCCGCTCCCAAAAATCAATATGATCGAAATATGGGGCATAGTAATTTATAGTGGAAAGGGGTTGATTGTAGCCTCTCACCGAACCCTCCACCAAAATGCTTGCAATAGTTGAATATGAAGAATTTTTTTCCAGCAGAGGATTCCATGCCACCAAAAGACCTCCAGATTAACCCATAACATCAGTGGCATAGAATAACCAATTA
The DNA here is from genome assembly GCA_032191745.1 of Picea mariana. Classification (NCBI taxonomy): domain Eukaryota; kingdom Viridiplantae; phylum Streptophyta; class Pinopsida; order Pinales; family Pinaceae; genus Picea; species Picea mariana. The sequence continues at coordinate 125,471 of JASDQU010102674.1, forward strand.
GGGAGAAGTTTTGAAAAAGCAGTTCGAGCTTTTTTTGCTAAAACCATTGTTTCCTGAACAAGAAGAATATATGGACCAACAACTTCCAACAAGCACTTGAGGGTAGCCATCTTGGGAGCCCCTCCAACTCCCCTTACATTGAGAGAAAATAGGATCATTTTTTACCCCGTGCTAGGAAATTGTTATCTCTAAGAGCCATGATGCCAATTTTGACTACAGAATCCTCCCTTCCATTCTTTGCCTCTTTCTTTTTGTTCTTCAATGCACTTCTAGTTTTAATCGGTGAAAATTTACTCCCAAGACCTCCTCTGACAACACCCTTCAAATTTGCAGCATTTCGAGAAATAGAACTGACTGGAGAATCTTTAGAGAATTTGGTATCCAATTTACACCTCGAACCACGAAAGACATGTAAAGGTGCTTTCTTAACAATGTCAAAGTAAGAGGGAATAAGATTATTAAGAAGATCCACCACCCCCTGAGAATTCAAAACATCCTTACCGATAACTTCTTCTGATCCCCCAAAAGTCTCTGATTTTGAAGCAAAAGTACTTTCAAGATCAACCATCTCTAAAGCCGAAATTTCCTTACCAATATTCACTTTTTCTTCAAAAGAGAGCCCTTTGAACTCATTTGAGTTAAACAAATTTACTTGATTGCTAGAGAAAGAGTTATCAAATGATAAAGAAACATTATTTTTAAAGGTATCCGAACGAGAACCACCACTCACTGTAATAAAATTTGTTTTACTCCAGTTTCTTAGGTAATCCTTATCACTTTCAGATAACAATTTAAAAAGAATAGGAGTTATAGATTGTAACTTACCTAGTAAACAATCATCCCTTTTTAGACCCGCTTCTGACAAACGAGCTTCACCACCAAAATAATCCTTATCCTTCAAAGCAGAGTCTTCTCGAGCATCTTTGTCCAATAAAGACCGACTCTACAACTCCTAGACATCCTCGAAGCTTCCTTTCATTGCAGAGGATTATGCTTTTCTAGAAAGCACGATTCCAACACATTGTTTACGAAGATGACTCGTTTTATGACAACAGGTACATCTAAAAGGAATGCCCCAGTAATCAATAGGTTGAAAATAATCCCGCCCCCTCCATGAAATTTCCAATTCAGAAAGCAAACCTGAATGAATGTCAACTTCAATCAACATGCGTCCCAATCTTTTATCTTTACTACTTAAAACAATAGGATCAACATAAAGAAACCTCCCAATCTCATTTCCAACAGCCATAAAACCCTTTCGATGCCAAAACTGAAGAGGAAAACCCGACAACAACACCCAAACATGTCGAAAACATAAATGATCTCGTGTAGGATCAAAGGTATGAGACCAACGCTTAAGCATCAGGCTTCCTTCGCTTACTTGCCATAACCCGTCTAAAATGACCTTAGCATCCTTTTCATTACGAAAGCATAAACAAAACCACCCATGGGAAAGAATAGAGGTATCCAGAGTATACCTCAATAAAGGCTCCCATGACTTTTCCATCCACCATCCAATATTTGTCTTAGAACAAGCCCAGTAACTGAAATGCCCCACAAGGGCACACACTAACAACACCGAAACCTCACCCAACCCAACATTAGCGCCCAACACCATCTTTCTGCGAGAGGATCGAGGCTTCCAGGATTTTTGAGAAGCTTTTCCTAGCTTGACTCCCCCACTATCTTTCTTTTCCAACAACTTCTTCTTCGACCCAACTTTTCCATCCCCCTAGATTTCCACCTGACCACACTCTTGATTTGCCTCCAATGAAAGTGTCACTGGTAAATACACTTAAGTAACTAGACATGGGTCCAAAGGATTTCTATCATCCTGAATCTCACCTTTATCCACCGAAGTCTTTTCACACAAGGTGGACGACTGGATATGAGCTAACCCTAACTCGACATGCTTAACATTAATCCCATAATAACGAGCCTGCCAACTGGCTTGAGCCTACTGAGCTCTCTTCCTTCTTAGCTGCTTTCAAAAATCCTCATCGTCTAAGAAGATCCCACACTTCTTCCAACTGGATTCATCGACCCCACCAACCAACACCTCCACCTGATCCTCTATATGCTGAAATTCCTCATCCATAGAGTCAAAAAAACAAAAAAACATCAAAATACTCCTACCAATCAACAAAATGACAAGGATTGGCAGAACTCAGACAACAGATGAAAAATCTTCCAACAACCTGCCATTGCTCCGCTCCCCTATCTTTTTGATTTGCAGGTTTCAGTGAATCTTTTGCATTATCTCACCATTTTGAAGCTATAGTTTGTGCCATCATAAAATGTTTAACCTTCTTTAATAGCAACAAAGGATAACCTAATTATTTTAAAAAATGGTATTTATTTCTAAAGCTTAATCCATCAAACTATAAATAACCCATATCTAATGTTAGAGAATATTTTTGGTTAAAAACTGTGTACATGGTTTTGAAACGTCCAACGTTTCGAGTGGACACTCCACCCATCATCATGGACACATAAAGCTCATAAATACAAAAGAGTGTCAAGGTTTGTATTTATGAGCTTTATGTGTCCCTGATGATGAGTGGAGTGTCCACTCGAAACGTTGGACGTTTCAAAACCATGTACACAGTTTTTATCCAGAAATATTCTCTAACATTATGTCTAATTGTGGAAACTTACATTCTTAAAGCTAGATTTAAACCAAAAAAACATAACACAAGTCTCTCAAGTTTAACGTGGCATGAGTGGGGAGTAGGGTAGGAATTTCAAAACTAAACCGCTCGGGTTTTGACAACTATGGTGACCATTTTGATAGTTTCAACGAAGAAAATTGATGAGTTGGAAGAATTTTTAACTGTATTAGACGAGCAAATTGCCCTCTGACAAACAATTCACCCATCAAATTCCATTCCTAGTAAAAACATATACTCTCGCTTATAAAAAGTGTGACGAGACAATTTTTCCATCAAATTCCATGACCATGACTAGTGAAAGCATATGCTCTCACTTATAAGAGGTGACATGCATAGCTCCACCATGGGAGGAATGAATAAGTGTCGTACATGAATATGCAACTTGACCACATTCTATGAGCATCTAGAAGGTTCATGTTCGCGTTTAAGCACATAAGTGGTCGGTCCCTACCTTCATATCGGTGTGAAAAGCCCTTTAATTTGCGTATAACAAGAGGATAGGATATGGTAGGATGCCTATTAAGCTTCATGGGATATTTAACGAGTCCATACAAAGTCCATGGTTAGGAGAAGTTTAACTGAATAATTATTGGTTACGACGAGAATTCTCTAGACGCATCAGATCTGGGATCGGACGGTCAAGCTTCCTCGCAGGCTCCTAGATACTTTCCAGAGGCTTCTAGCAAGTGCGTTTCTTACAAGGTTAATTTTTTTATTTAATTTTGAATCCAAGGGCTTAGTACATCTGATCGGAGAAGAGGCGAAATCGTGAACGTCCATTGAAAGACCGGAATACCGTTGAGGGAGGAGGAAAGCACAAAAGGGAAACTTCTCCCCGGAGGCGTATTCAAGGAATTTGCTCTGCGCTTGTCAAATTTCTTCCCAACAATCTCAGAAGGTCTCTGGCTGTATCTATATATACAGTTTTAATTGACGGCCAAAAGAATCTCGATTTGGCCTGTATTTCTGCCTGAAGTTGTTGGAGATTTCAAGAATTTGTGCCGAAAGGGTTTCGTCCGATTATTTTTCGTAAGTAAAAATGTTTGGAGCTCGTGCCCCTAAGAAGAGTGACAGCACTAGGTATTATGAAATCCTGGGAGTGCCAAAGAATGCTTCACAGGATGAATTGAAGAAAGCTTACAGAAAGGCCGCTATCAAAAACCATCCGGACAAGGGTGGAGATCCAGAAAAGGTATGCAGTGCAAACCCTAATCATAACCTGTTCTAGTTAAAAAAGTAGGAGTCTATAAAGATATTGACCTTCTTTTGAAGGTCAGGACGCCGCTTGAATGGAATTTAAAATTCTATTTGAAAAATTAAAATTAAAATTCTTTTATTTAGGGTTATTCTGGTAAACGATTCTTTAAGCATGGCGGTTTGGAAGGAGAAGCTGTAGCAAGCTTTCTTAGAAATTCCTGTAAGTAGATCGATGTATTAACCCCAAACTAAACCCTAAGAATTTTATTAAAGGAGGCGAAGCAAAAATAATGGTCAACGGCAATGCTTAGCGGTCTGTGCAGGGAACTTATTATTCTTTGGGCATTATTTGATTTTAAGTAGATTTTCTTGATATTTAAGGTGCAAGCCCTCCCGAAATACAATTGAAGATTGCATTTGATGTGTCTTTTTGACGTTACAGGCTACCTGCTTCGAAATCTTTCTTGATTTGTTCTCTTTTGCAAATTTACCGACATCTAGGGTTATTGGATTGCATCTTTCTGAGGGCATCTGTATTAAGGGGTGTGATTAAGTTAGCATCGTAATAAACAGACATGACTCAATATCGTTGCAATTACAATTGCAGTTCCGGAATGAGTATATGTAACCTTACGTTCATTGATTGTTAAAGGACCGCTTTGCATTGGTTAAATATGATTTCAATTAGTTAATTTCTGGGCAGATATATTGTAGGAGTTTTTTCAGGAAGTCCGGACCCCAAATTTAGGGTCTCTTGTTAATAAATTTGCCCAATAGTTAAATGCGATTTCAATTAGTTAAGTTAATTTTATTTTTCAATTGCGCGACTTCCAATTTTAAAATGACCTCAACTCTAGGAATATTTTCTATCGGTAGCTCGATATGTACTTTTAGGTGACTGTATGGTTATAATTCATGGTGTATGTTTGCAGTTTAAGGAACTTGCTCAGGCGTATGAGGTACTTAGTGATCCTGAGAAAAGAGATATTTATGATCAGTATGGAGAGGATGCACTCAAAGAAGGAATGGGTGGCGGTGGCGGTCATGATCCATTTGATATTTTCCAATCGTTCTTTGGTGGAAATCCTTTTGGAGGTATGCTGTATTTGTTATTTACAATGTGCAAGGTTCTGGTACCTACTGGCAAGAAAATGGTCAGTGAGGTCCTTGATCAATGTATTTTTGGTCATATGACACGTTTTTCTATGTTTTGCTGTGTTGTTAAGGTGGAAGCAGCAGGGGAAGCCGAAGGCAAAGGAAAGGTGAAGATGTTGTTCACCCCTTGAAGGTATCATTGGAAGACCTTTACAACGGAACATCAAAGAAGTTGTCACTATCTCGAAATGTACTGTGCTCTAAATGCAAGGGGTAAGTTACAATGGTCCTTAGGTTCTGCGTTTTCTAGTTGGCTTAGAAAGGTGCATTAATTTGATGCAAGGCAACTTTTCTTTGGAGTTTGAATCTAGATTATTGTTGTTTGAAATCATGACCCTGTGGTTCAGAGATTCAAACGTTTTCTCTAGACTCTTTTCATATTATGTTCTCCTAGAACCCGTAATTAAGTACGCCTCAATTGGAAAGTGTGTTTGTGAACTATGTCCAGGAAAGGATCAAAGTCTGGTGCTTCAATGAAATGCAATGGGTGTCAAGGGTCTGGCATGAAAGTCTCTATTAGACATCTTGGACCTTCAATGATTCAGCAAATGCAGCATGTCTGCAGTGATTGCAGGGGAACAGGTAATCCGAAGAGCATCTCAAACAAGTTCACAAGCGAAATATAATTTTTGGAGCGAGTCGTTATTTCATTACTAAAACGATTAGAAGTGACATTATTCCATCAATGGTGTCCATGTACCAGGTTCTGCTATTTCATGTCGCCATCATATGAGTGTCTCATTTTTAGTTTCCTTACGAACATCATTGATATGCAGGTGAGACCATAAATGAAAAAGATAGATGCCCACAGTGTAAGGGTGAAAAAGTATTACCTGAGAAGAAAATGCTTGAGGTTATAGTTGAGAAGGGAATGCAAAATGGTCAAAAGATTACTTTCCAAGGGGAAGCAGATGAAGCGGTAAATTGCTGTATTTGATAGTTTTGTTGACTGTTTTTTTCGGCTTTTATTTTTTTGTTTTTTCGCTTGATTTATTTCGTTGTCCAGCAGCTGTTGCCATGATTTTGTTCTGTTTATGGTATGTTTCATTTGCAACTGTTGATGATGCAGCCCGACACAGTTACTGGTGACATTGTATTTGTGGTTCAACAAAAGGAGCATCCCAAATTCAAGAGAAAGGGAGATGATCTCTTCGTTGAGCATACTTTATTATTGACAGAGGCACTGTGCGGGTTCCAGTTTATATTGACCCATCTGGATGGGCGGCAACTGCTTATTAAATCTAGTCCTGGTGAAGTTGTTAAGCCAGGTAAAACAGAGTGTTTTGTAATGAAATGCAGAATTGTGTACCTTGTTAGTTTGTTCATGTTGTCTTGGTGTGTGCTAAAAAAATCTGATGATTATATATTATTGTTTTTTTCAGGTCAGTTCAAGGCGATTAATGATGAAGGAATGCCTTCTTACCAGCGGCCTTTCATGAAGGGTAATCTGTATATTCATTTCTCTGTGGAATTTCCAGAATCTTTAACTCCTGAACAATGCAAGGCGCTGGAAGCAGTCTTGCCTCCTCGAACTGCAAGCCAGCTAACAGACATGGAGCTAGATGAGTGTGAGGAAACAACACTTCATGATGTAAACTTAGAGGAAGAAGCGAGGAAGAAACAAAGTCAACAGGAAGCTTACGAAGAAGACGAGGAAGGCTCTGGTGGGCCAAGGGTACAATGTGCACAACAATGAGAGTAGCTAATTAAAAAATAGCTTTGTTTCTGGTATTGAACTAGGAGGAATTTTCGCTTGACTGTTTGAATATTATAGTTATATATTGGTTTTCATTCTGTAACTTGAATCGAGGGAAACAAATACAGAATGTATATATAACCGTTGAAATCAAATTTTGTGCAGATTTTATTTATCGTGTGCCTTGTTAGTTTGTTAATGTGGTCTTGATGTGTGCTAAATGTAGAGTCTATCTGAAATATTCTGAAATATATGTTTGCTATTTTGCTAGGGGTGGTTGGGTGAGTGGATATGAGTGTTTCAGTTTTTCGTTTTAGAAATATGTTTATGAAGTCAACAGTGGTTGGAGTAGTTTCCATTATGATTGTTGACTGGTTATTTTTAATGCCAAGTTTCGAAGAAATTTAAGGCTGGGTGTAACTTTGAAGAATAGTGTCCCTCAAGTCACCTTGAGCTGTGAGAAGTTGAAGAAATTTAAGGCTGGGTGTAACTTCGAAGAATAGTGCCCCTTAAGTCACCTTAAGCTGTGAGAGTTGAAGAAATTTAAGGCTGGGTGTAACTTCGAAGAATAGTGCCCCTTAAGTCACCTTAAGCTGTGAAAGTTTATGTTATGTGGTGCAGCCCCAAACTTACGACACATTTTTTATTATGTACTTAATTATTTATTAGAGAATAGACTCATCATATATTCCAGCCATGCTTCGTGTAATCAGTTGGCATATTCCGAAATGAAGTTTTACTGAGCAAATTCCAGATTACTTCTTGTTATTGTTTAGGAATTTTATGTGTCTTCTTTGTAAAACTGTTGCTTACTAGAGACTACTGTTTTGGAAACGTGTGGTATCTAATTACATGCTTGGACTCGGATCTCGTTTCTGAATGGATTTTTTAAATGCATATGTTCTTAACATTGGTGTCTCTCAACATAGATCTGTCTTTTATCAATCCGTTTGTTTGTTTTAGCTTAAGCTTAAGATTTTTCCCAAACAATGTGAAAGATCTCGCTTCTGTTTGTGACTTTTCCATATGGCTTTTCATAGTTTTATTTCTCAAATTGAAATGTATCTTCCTAGTCTTGTTCCGTTTGAACAAACGAGACGGATAACCTAAACGTTTATGGGTTAGTGACCCTATGTTGCAGGGGTCATTTGTTCAATCTCTCAAATGATCGATGACCTATTTTGACCGCTACTATCTTCCTAGAACCTAATTAGTTTTGGAAAGTGAAGTATACTATCATAGGAAGTTGGTAATTTGGTACAGTACACCATGAAATTTTGAAGTCGGATTTTGTGTATAACTAATAATTTGATGACATTTCTTATCTATTGAGATTGACATCGTTCTCACATACATCAATCTCACAGATGTTGATGTATSCCTGAGTGGTCAATTTGTATATGAATGTGAGCATTTTGGCAGTACTATAATGATATGAGTTACTGTGTCATTATATGGATGATATCTTTAATGAAATGATCATTTGTATCAATCAGACTTGTTATGAAGTTTGTGAAATTGGTATCAGAGCTTGATTGCAGAATTCATGGAGTGAAATTTTTGTAGTTTCAGGGATGTGTGCTTGCAAGTTTTTTATTTTGTTGTCTAAGGTTGGCTGTTGGACTACGATTGTTGGAATTAGTTTCTATCACAATCGTTGGAGTTAGGATCCACGAGAGGATTTTAATCCATGTCGCGAAACTTGTGGAAAACACTTAATCCAATGTCCAACAATCTCCTCCAGTGTGTGCTGGGCGAGTTT
>JASDQU010102674.1:140196-151724 GCA_032191745.1 Picea mariana
CTTCATTTGGATTAATACCCTTGTATTAAATGAAATGGATTGTTGTCAAAATTGAGATGCCTTTACACAATAAAGGTTCTTCCAACCAAGGTTGAATATTAGTGTGTCAAAACCCATGCGATTGCATGCATCTTGAGAAATGAGGGGGAAGGGTAGTTGAACATCATGTCTCTAGGTTTTGTGAGCACCTTTTTGTGTGCTAGGTTTATGGTGGGGGAGGTTTTTCTCTTGAAGAATATAGCAAATGATTGGTTGGGTTTTCTTTCTTTGTTGAGAAGAGTTTCCCAAGATACTTCTTCTGTACTTGTGCATGGTGTTTTTTCTTGTGATCTTGGTTACTGCAACAAATTGTTTATGGTGTAACTGCAATTGTCTATGGTTCAAGTAAAATGCTAAAATTTGAATGAACTTCTTGCTTGAGCCTAGGTTAGTGAAAAATCAGCATGGTTTCAAACCATAGGTCTTGAGGAACCCATTGCACAAGCTTCTACCAGTGATCCTCTCACTTCTGCAGAACCGTACGACCTTCCTAGGGTTCCCATAAATTTCGTATGAACCTCCTTTCTAAGGTGTTTCAGCGCTTAATACTTGGATGTTGGAGCTAAAAAGTGCATAGGAGTGTACGGCCTCCTTCAATGCACCTCCAGCAAGCTTCAGATTGCATTTTCAACCTTCTTGATTTTTTGGCCCTAGGGTTTCGCAATTTTCTGTTGATTTTTGGTTTTAGGTTCAGTGCATTGAAGGAGCTTTTCAACTCCCCAGTATTTGTGTGACTCTCTTAAGGCTTATTGTTGGCAGTCATAAGCCCAACAAAACCTAAGGTTGCTAGCCTAGCCTAGCCGTTAGGTTTTCTAGCCTAGTTGACAAGGGTTTGTGAAGAATCTGAAAATATGGTGACACTTCTTCATGAAGATGTCAGAGGACAGAGATTAACTAGGTGCCATTGGAGAAATCATATCAACACCCTTAATTATGCACTTGTATATATTATTTGTATCATTGTCATGAGGGAACTTGCAGGGGTAAGGAATCTTGTTGAAGTCATGGATCCAAAGGGATTTCAGTGCATTCAGAGAAACAACACAATGGAAGTGAAGACTCCAGGTTTGATTGTTTTAATTATCATGCCTCTAACCTACATTTCTAAAGTTTGCTACATTACAAGTAAGTGTTGTAGCTCTGACAACAATCCTTAAATTGTTTTGATTCTAGAGATGTACTCATTATTCTCCTTTAGGTGATATTCTTGTTTTGTTTTCTTTCGTTTATTTTCTTGTTCCAGGCAGGTTAACAACAAAGGAAGATGGTTATACTTCATATTTCAGAGGGAGTCAAAACTATTTGAGGAGGAAGAACAAAACCATTATTGAGGCAACCAATGCAATGATGCATGATCAGAGTCTTCCTATGATTCTTTGGGCAGAAGCATGCATGATCGTTGTATGTGTTCAGAACAAGAGTCCTCACTAGATTTTGAAGAACATAACTTCTGAAGAAGCTTTCATCGGAGTGAAGCCCGAGATTGAACACTTCAGGATATTTGGGTGCCCAATGTATTTTCATGTACCCAAAGAGAAGAGGTCCAAGCTAAACCCTTCAGCGAGAAATGATACATTTATGGGATACAGTGAATCTTCGAAGACATATCGGATCTACATCCTTGGTCAGAGACAAATTGAGATAAGCAGAGATGTTGTCTTTGAAGAATAGAGTCTTTCAAAGATCCAGAGAATCTCAGATGGAGATTGACAGTGAGACAATACCAAACATTATTCCAGTTGATCCAGTTGTTTCAGCTGATCCAGTTGCTCCAGTGGATTTGCCCAGAGATATTGCAGTAGGGCATAAAAGGTCTGCCTGGGCTCAACAAACTATGCAGGAGGCAGAGGGACATACAAGCCCCTCAAGGCACATCCCAAGAGAGCAAGAGACCAAAGAGATTCTCGAGCTACCTTTCAGCCATGAGCCACATCATTGATTCTGAGCCTTCTTGTCATGAAGAAGCGATAGGGGAACATGTATGGCAAGATGCCATGACAGAAGAATACCGATCTATCTTAAAGAATGATGTATGGGATATTGTTCCGAGACTAGAAGGGAAGTCTGTGGTGAATTCCAAGTGGATCTATAAGATCAAGTATGCAACTGATGGAAGTGTCGATAAATACAAAGCGAGATCTATAGCCAAAGGATTCTCATAAGCGTAGGGAGTTGACTATAATGAGACATTTGCTCCAGTAGCCTGATACACTTCTATCTGTACTATCATCAATGAGTTGGAAACTATATCAGATGGATGTAAAGATAGTCTTTCTCAATGGTGAGATTAAGGAAGAAGTTTACATCAAACAACCAGAGGGATTCGTGACATACGATGATAAATCATGTGTACAGGTTGAAGAAAGTCGTGTATGGACTAAAGCAGACACTTTGTGCTGAGTACGAGAAGATGGATGGATTCTTGATGAGTTTGGATTTCAGCAAGAGTGTCGTTGATCCAAACCTATATTATCATATTGTTGGCAACGAGTCCCTGATCTTGGTCTTGTATGTGGAATATTTATTCCTTACCGGTTTAGAAAGACTTATTGTTGAATGCAAGTGAACATTGACTTCGGTTTTCGAAATGAAGGCTCTGGGTATGTTGCACTACTTCTTGGGACTAGAAGTATGGCAGAGAACTAATGAGATTTTCCCGAGTCAAGGAAAATATACAGTGGAAATATTCAAGATGATGGACTGCATATCCATGCCCACACCACTGATGATGAACTCGAAGAAGATGAATGAGGCTTCTTTTGATTCAGATGAGATTGATCCACATGTGTATCGACCACTGATTGGATCATTGATTTATCTGGTTAACATCAAACCTGATATATGCTATGTAGTGAATGTCCTTAGTCAGTTCATGAGTCAGCTAAGACAGACTCACTGGATAGCAACAATGCATGTATTGAGATACCTACGAGGCATAATTGGATATGGCCTGAGATATGGTTCCTATGTAGACTTGAGTGTGCAGGGATATGCCGATGCAAATTGGATAGGGAGTGCAATGGATCGGAAGAGCACCTCTGGTTTTTGTTTTACCTTAGGATCTTCCATGGTTTCTTGGTGCAACAGGAAACATAGCTTTGTGGCCTTGAGTACCGCAAAGGCATAATATATAACATTGAGTGTGGCAGTCCGCGAAGCAGTGTGGCTTCGCAAGCTTCTAACAGACTTATTTGATCATGAGATGGATCCTACTACTATTCATTGTGATAACCAGAGTTTTGTGAAGCTCTCTGAGAACCCTGTGTTTCATGATAGATCAAAACACATTGAGATAAAATATCACTATATCAGAGACATGGTGCAGAGGAAAATGTCTCCCTAGCTGAGAGGGAGTGTTGATGATTACAACTGTGTGAGACATCCTCCAGGACACAGACTAAGTGAGTCGTCCTGAGAGAGAGCCCATGAGTTGGGTGTGCCCATGAGATGGGTGTGTTGTTCCTCTCTGAGAGAAGAAGGAACGTTGTGTGCCCCTGTGTGGGGTGAGGAAGCCCATGAGTTGGGTGTGCCCATGAAATGAGTGTGTGGTTCCTCTCTGAGGCAGAGATGGAATGGTGTGTGCCCCTGTGTGGGGTGAGGAAGCCCATGAGTTGGGTGTGTCATTCTCTATGAGACGAAGATGAAACGATATACTGTTCTCCTCTGTGCAAAGAGTTGAGATGATGTGATATTCCAGATGATTCTCTTGTGAGACGCAGTGAGATAGATATCTATTGAGTAGGACGTTCTTGTGGTTGAGCACCGGTGGACGTGATCCTAGTGGCTGAGCACTAGTGAGTGTGTATTCTAATGATTCTCTTGTGAGACATAGTGAGATAGAGACTTGGACCTCCCTGTGGTTGAGCACACGTGGATGTGCTCCTAGTCGTTGATCACTAGTGGGTGTATGAGATCTCTTGCTATATTGTGCAACCACCTATGACCCCCCTCTCTCTCTCTCTCTCTACACACACACAATTAATATTTATTTTATATACATAACATTGCCTTCCTCTTTGTAAATGCTTTGTTCTCAAATCATATTAATGGATAAACTCTATCTCTTGTTCTGGCTTGAAATGCTTCTCACGAATCTCTCTTCTTTCAAGCTATAATGATTGATGATACAAGATGAGATGATCTTCTAAGTGTTGAGCAGAATTGTCGAATTGTGAAAGGGTTTAACAACCCTAATTCAATCTTCTATAGATTTGTGTGGTAATGAATTTTGTTTTGAGATCGACTTGTATTGATTCTTATGAATTGGATGTAGATAGGGTGTCCTTGTAGCATGATTTGTCCTTGAGATACTGGTAGTGTTTTCTTGGTTCACTTTTGGTATTATGTTTTCTTCATATCCCTTTGTCCCTTTGTTGATCATTGAATATTTATTAGTAAGGACACTTGGATTTCCAATGTTTTTACTTCGACGCGTGAAGATATCTTTACTTCCACTAGATTTACGTCTTTTTTAGTTGTGATGTTGATTAGTTATGTATTGGTTTCTTTCTCCACAACTTGGATTTTTATGTCTAAAGACTTCTCTAGTTCCATAGGTTTGGTCATTGCTTCTTTATTACTCAATACTTTTTTCTTAATAAGTTACTCGTTCCATGTAGCAACTTCTTATCATTCTTTAGCCTCTTAATTTGTGCAAGAAAACTTTGATTGTGATCCCTCAAGTGTGCACGAACTCCATTATTTATTTTTTCGACTTTACTTTTAAGGGCTTGATTCTCTGGTTTCTCATCTTTTAACCCTTTGATTTGTTCAAGAAACATCCGATTAAGGTTTTTTAAGTGAGAATTTTCCTCATCTTTTTCTAATAAACTCTTGTTGAGCTTCTTCTCGAGATCTTGATTTTCTGGTTCTAACTTGTGATTGCAATGCTTCATATTGTTTGTCTTCAAAACCCAGACTTCCAACCCTAGTTTTGATTTTCAAACTTTGCTTTATAGATACAAAATTGACTTTAAACGTGAATTTGAGATCCATATTTTATGTATCTAGTCTTTTTAGAAAAATATAACTAAATTAGAGTACAATTGGATTCCATTATTTGGAACAAGAAATCAGATTGTCAGTTCTAGATCCACATTTTGAGCAACAATGGTTGGCCATAGTTTGTTTAAGTTTAGATTACAATAGATACATTTGAAAATAAAGCTTATAACTAAGGATTACTTTAAAACTATCCGCTTACTACAGTTGGCTTAGGTTGATGGATAGTTGGTATGGATTGTTGGTTTTCATTGATGTCAACCCTAGGAGAAAGTCCGGTAGTGAATTCCGATAGCACAAAGATTTGGGTAACGGACCCAAGGTTGTTTCATGTATAATGATATGAGTTTTAATATATTTTAAGGTAATACTATTCTAGATGGATATTACATGTCCTTCCATTTTCGGTGGTATGTAGAATTTCACATAACTCCTCACGGTTAGAGAGTTATGGCCATGTGAAGATGGAGAACCCACGTTTGGGTAATCAAGTTTGTTGGATGGATAACAGTATGCGTTTAGATATATGCATGTAATACTATTCTATATGGATAGTACATGTCATGCCATTTCCAATGGTATGCGGAACGTCACATAACTCCTCACGGTTAGAGAGTTATGGTCATGTGAAGTTGGAGAACCCTCATGGGTCATCTAGAAGCCCCAAAAGGTCAAAGTAGTCAAAGTGGTGTTAGCACCAGAAGTCACCTTTGCATTGCTGCAAAGGTAAGCCCAATACCCATCAGTGTTTTATGTCACAAGTTGGTTTTTTAAAGAGGTCAAATGGGCGCAGACTCGAGATGATAACATTTTAACACAGGGAACTGGATTGGAACGCATAAACAGGTGAGGTCTTGGTCTAACTTCAGTCCGCAGGTTGTAGTAAAGGTGAGTAGGAGGAATAATTTAGTGGGAAAATGTAAAGGTCTGCCACAGACATCAGGTATTTCAGCAACGCAAGAGGAAACACTTAAAGACAAGATCTTCTTGAATTCAAAACTCAAAGAAACTAAAAGAAAATATAACAACATTATAATCAAGCATTCATCATAATACACTCACAATAATTCACGTGAATCAGTGACTTATGAACTCTTTTAATATCAGAGGGAAATAAAATGGAGTAATAAATCTGACTATCATTAAACAAGAAGTTTCAAATGCGTATACATAACCAGAGAACTAGAGTGTTCATTAAAACTTTACAATACAGGAGCTTAGCTCAACTATCGACCCCTACAAAATATAAAAACTGAGTGTATATACTCAAAGCAACTCGCTTCCCTACAGAAGCGCGCTCTAGTCACTGTATTCAAGGCTTGGCGTTAGCATTTTCCTCTGTCAGATTGCACTTGCATTCTTCTATCAGACGTGATCTCGGATTGGTATGGGCTTTGCGGGAAAATCCGTTGACAGGGGGACCTTGGGTTGACAATTTGCATCCATGGCCGACCTTTCCATGCTTTCTATCTACGAGATGAAACAAGGTTTCAACTACCTCCCCCTATTTCCTTCAACTAACTGCATCGGGATCAGAATGGAGCTTGACACCCATGAATGCTCTAGGAGACGTTTACGACTCCTCCAAGTCAATTATGGTGCCTCGAGGCCACACAGATCCTTCTCTGTGACCGACTCGAGCACTTTGATCTTTTGCGTAGCCCCTTTTCATCGCCCCACATGACCTCGGGCCATGAACTCGCGCTTATTCCACATGAAATATCGGGATCTCTCATTTCGGGAGTTTGCACCCCCCTTGATTTCAAAAATCCCGATGCTCGAAATCACGAAAACGACCCCTCTAGATTGACGGTCAGAATTTCTTTGAACTTGACGGCCATGATCAATTGCTCGAACAATCTCAGCCACTCGTTGCTCGAAAGATGCTTTCCCTTTATTTATGGCTCTGCTTCCATATGACCGTGGGCTATGACCATGGGCCCAAACTTCCCAAGGCGTTTTAGGACTTCTCTTATCGGGAGCTTCCATACTCTTGTCTTCAGATTTCCCGATCCGTGAAATTGCGAAATCGTCGATTAGGCGCCATGTGCTCCACTAGTTTGATCGACCCAGATCTATTTCGCAATCTTGCAACTCGCGACAATTGCTTGTGGCTCACTTCAAAACCCCTGAAACTTGATTCTGCGAAATCGTTTAATCCACTGCCCCCTGTCCCCATTGTATCGGACGACTCCCACGAATCTCGGGTTTCGGGACTTCGACATTTCGGCAATCGGCACATCGGGACTCGACATTTTGGGACTTTGATCAATAGTTTTAACCACCTTTTGGAGTCCCGATTTCCACGGACCACCGATCTGTCCTGCCTACAAGGAATCTCCGTCGTTGAAAAAATAAGCTTGATTGCGGCCGACGACCTTGGATAAAACACATTTGTGGGTTTTTCAAACCCCTTCTTTCACATCTAGTCACCCAATGGCCAACTTCAAAGGAAAAACATCTCCTTGCAATAATATGTGATAACATTAGGCTCCATGGCAAATAGATTCCTCCCTGTGAGGCTCTAAGATCTCATTTTGCAGTTCCAGTCGCCTTCTTTTGGGCTATGGAGTCAAGTTCAAAACACCCTGCTGAGGAATACAAGCCGATAAGTAAAAACAGAAATAAACACACATGCTCCGAGGAGCTTATTTATGTACAGTCCTAAACTAATTGACTTTTACACAATGCTAGGTGAAAGCAAACTTCCACCATAGCCATTCAAGTAACTTCCTAACTGGAAACTCCTTCACTCCGTCGATGCTTGATAACAGATAATGCAACTGTGACAACATAATGGTTACATTCTTCAACTTTCCTCCTAATGCCGAGGTTAGGATGAAGCTGGACGACTTCAAAACATGAAGGAAATACAACTCCATGTATTCCTTCACAGGCTCGCAAGCCAAGCGGCAAATTCTGAAAAATTTGTAACAAACAACCTTCTCTGCTACACAATTGCTCACACATGGCTGAAAATCTCTAGCAGGCACAGGTGGGTGAACAATAGATGCAGGCTCACTGGTGCCAGGTGATGGTTGCTTACTGATAGGGTCTAGACCGGAGACAAACTGCCCCTTCAGCTACTCCTCTTCTTCTTCATGGCTCCCCCAAGGATCAGATTCATAATCATCATACACAGGAACCATGAAAAATATCTGCTCTTCATCGTCTTCGCTGGGATATTCATCAAAGATGGGCTGCTCTCGATTAATATCTGCAACAACTTCTTCCTCGCAAGTAGCGCTGCTCAAAACATCTGATTCGGGGACAAAGATATCCTCCGCATTTTCCTCATAAGAACAACAAACAACATCTGCCTCAATCCCATATCCAGGAGAAATATCTGCTGCAGAAAACATTTGCTCATAGACATCAGAATTTTCAAAAGAGAAATGTTGGTCTTCATGAACATCTAAAAGAACATATACCTCTGAAATGATGCCAGATGTTTTTGCGCTACAACCATCATAATGAATATCATCCAACATCTCTAGACCTTCATAGCAAATGCTTTCCTCCATAGTAAAAACTTCATCACAAATATGGTTTTCATGGCTAGCAGAATTTTCATGAAACAAGGAAAACTCATCACAACAGTTTTCATAAATACACTCAGCAGGAAAATAATATTTACAAAATGAATTGAAAGCTGCATAAAAACTGTGCAAAGAGTCGATGCTTGCAACGAGAAGAGATCGACACCAATCAATGGCAACTCCTTTCAATGAATATATGAAAATCTTAATCTGAACATCTTCATGCACGATATGAAGCTGATGAATAAAATCGTGAAAAATGAGCAAGTGTTCAGCTGGTACTTCCCCCTCATTTCCTTGAAAATTGGGAAGGCTACATTCCCATTCCTCTCTACTAGGTAGTGGGTTAGGGGAACCAACTATCTTTGAAAAAACACAGAAAGCAAACCTTTGAGCCAAGATTTTGTCCATTTCGAACCAGTGGAGTCGCCAATCGATCTTTAATCATGGATTCGCCAGGTGAAAGATATGCAAAATGGGTGTGTCTGGTCTTTGTTCACCATCAAACACCAGATCTGATCGTTGTGTTCTAACAGGGGGCTATCAGGTGTAGCTAGAGGCAATTTCACTGAAACAATGGAGCCAAGACAGTGGATTCGTCAGGTGCACAGTTGCAATATTCAAAGGTTCTAATTTCTGATGCACCTTCAGAATCAGAAGTTCGTTGTCGTTCTACTCAGAAAATCTTCAATTCGTCCTCGACAACGATGCTAGAAATGTTAGCACCAGAAGTCACCGCTGGATCGCTGCAGAGGTAACCCGATACCCATCAGTATTTTATGTCACAGGTTTATTTTTTAAAGAGGTCAAATGGGCGCAGACTCGAGATAATAACGTTTTAACACATGAAATTGGATTGGAACGCATAAGCAGGTGAGGTCTTGGTCTAACTTTAGTCAGTAGGTTGTAGTAAAGGTGAGTAGGAGGAAGACTTTAGTGGAAAAAATGTAAAGCTCTGCCACAGACATCAGGTCTTCTAGCAGCCCAGGAGGAAAGACTTAAAGACAAGATCTTCTTGAATTCAACTCTCAAAAAAACTGAAAGAAAATATAACAACATTATAATCAAACATTCATCATAATACAGTCACAATAATTCAAAAGAATCAATGACTTATGAACTCTTTCAATATCAGAGGAAAATAAGATGGAGTAAGAAAGCCGACTGTCATTAAACAAGAAGTCTCAAATGCGTATACATAACCAGAGAATCAGAGTGTTCATTAAAACTTTACAATACAAGAGCTTAGCTCAACCATCGACCCCTACAAAATAAAAAAACTGAGTATATATACTCAAAGCAACTCGCCCCCCTACATAAGCGTGCTCTGGTCACTGTATTAAAGGCTTGGCGTTTGCATCTTTCTCTGTCAGAGCGCACTTGCATTCTTCTGTCAAACACGATCTCAGATCGATATGGGATTTGCAGGAAAATCCGTTGACAGGGGGACCTTGGGTTGACAATCTGCGTCCACGGCTGGACTCTCTATGCTTCCTATCTACGGGGTGAAATGAGGTTTCAACTACCTCTCCCTATTTCCATCAACTAACTTCATCGGGATCAGGATGGACCCTAACACCCATGAATGCTCTAGGAGACATTCACGACTCCTCCAAGTCAATTATGGCGCCTCGAGGCCACGTAGATCATTCTCTGTGACAGACTTGAGCACTTTGATCTTTTGCGCAACTCCTTTTCATTGCCCCACGTGACATCGGGCCATGACCTCGCGCTTATTCCACATGAAATATCGAGATCTCGCATTTCAGGAGTTTGCACCCCCCTTTATTTCAAAAATCTCGATGCTCAAAATCACGAAAATGACCCCTTTGGATCGACGATCAGATTTTCTTTGAACTTGACGGCTAGGATCAATTGCTCGAACAATCTTAGCCGCTTGTTGCTCGACAGGAGCTTTCCCTTTCTTTATGTCTCTTCTCCCATATGACCGCGAGCTATGACCATGGGCCCAAACTTCCCAAGGCGTTTCGGGACTTTGCTTATTGGGAGCTTCTATACTCTTGTCTTTAGATTTTCCGATCCGCGAAACCGCGAAGTCTTCGATCAAGTGCCACGTGCTCCACTAGTTTGAACGACCCAAATCTATTTCGCAATCTCGCGACTCGCGACAGTTGCTTGTGGCTCACTTCAAAACCCCCAAAACCCGATTCCGCAAAATCGTTTAATCAACTGCCACCTATCCCCACTGGATCGGACGGCTGCCACGAATCTCGGGTTTTGGGACTTCGACATTTCGACAATCGGCACATCGGGACTTTGATGAACAGTTTTAACCACCTTTTGGATTCTCGATTTCCGCGGACCGTCAATCTGTCCTGCCTGCAATGAATCTTCGTCGTTGAAAAATAATCTTGGCCGCGACCAACGACCTTGGATAAAACACATTTTAGGGTTTTTTAAACCCCTTCTTTCGCATCTAGTCACCCAATGGCCAACTTCAAAGGAAAAACATCCCTTTGCAATAATATGTGATAATAAGTGGTTTAAGAGATTTTTAGATGGTAAATAATAAAGTGAAGTGATGAGTGTACTATAATTCAAAGTGAATACAAAAGAAATTATTTAAATTATAAAGTTAATGGAGAAATTACTAAGTTGACAAGTGGTTAGAAGTGGATTAGCCCTAAAATAAGGAAAGTGGTTTAAGATGGTTAAAAGGTAACCCCTTGAGGTGAAGTGAAGTGATGAGTGTACTATAAGTCAAAGTGGATACAAAATAAATTATTTAAATAATAAAGTTAATGGATAAATTACTAATTGGACAAGTAGTTAGAAGTTGGTTAACCCTAAAATAAGGAAAGTGGGTTAAGATGGTTAAAAGGTAACCCTTTGAGGAAGCTACATGAAAGTATAAATAAGAGGCAAGGCTCTCTCATTTTAATCACACTTGAGCATATTGAATATCTATAGGTGAATGAGGTAACCAAA
>JASDQU010102675.1:5400-16312 GCA_032191745.1 Picea mariana
AAAATCAAAGAGGATTATTTAAATAATAAAGTGAAGTGACAAAGTCAAGGAGGATTATTTAAATAATAAAGTAAATGGAGAACTTTCTAATTATGGAAAGTGGTTATAAGAAGGTTAACCCTAAAATGAAGAAAATGGGTTAAGTGGTCAAGTGGCTATTGGATACATGGACAAGTGGCTATTGGATACATGGACAAGTGGAAAATTGGGCAAAGTTGGACATAGGTGACTATGTGGACAAAATGGCCTAGAATATGCTTCTAAGGAAGCTACTTGGAGAGTATAAATAAGAAGCAAGGGTCTCTTGTGAAAATATCTCCAGAGCATAGTAAGGGGCTGAAGGAAGGAAGAGAGCGTATAGTTGGATGAAGTCATGGAGACTTGAGTGTGAGCTGATGCCAAGTTCTTGAAGTCTGAAGCAAGTTCCATATCTACATTCCATGGGCTCAGATCTGCCATAGAGACTCTGGTATGGTTACATAGTTGTCTTAATGGATATTCTTGCTTATTGTATGGTGAATGCTTAAGGCATTCTTGGTATGGCTGTTGTGATATGGTTATGTTGCTTGATTGATAGAGTGAGAAACACTCTTATGATTCAGTACTGATATGATTTCCATAGTATACTGGTTGCTTATACATGACTAAGTAGCATTCATGTTTTATGGTTGAGGAGAATGAGTAAGATGTGGGAGAGCATAGATGTGTTGTAATTGGTTATGATTCAGATGGGACATTGAAAGACAAAAGTAGATGTGATTGAAGGTTGCAAAGGATCTGGTTTTTTCATAGAGAGAAAACCCTAAGGATTACACAAGTTGTAGTACATATGGATGTTGCACTACTGACAAGTCACGTACCTGTTGACAGATTGGTATATGTTGAGGATTGATTCCTCTTCTCAGCTGGTGCCAAGTTGTGTAAGTTGAGTCTTGCATTGTAGAGCTGGTGCTCTTGTGGAGTTGTAACTCTATTCAATTGTTGTTGATAACCCAAGGATTGTAGTCTGTAATAAAAAGAAAACTGTACATACATCTTGTGTTCTTTGTGTTCCTTGTGGTGATGACTTATTGATGATATATGTTGATGTTATGTGTTGCTAATATATGTTCACATACAACTAATTATAAATGACAGTAATGAGTGTTGAGTAACTGGTGATTGCTAGCTAATAAGTTTTGTGAAGGGAAGTTTGAAAAAGAGCCCTACACTGATTCACCCCCCCTCTCAGTGTGGTCGGTGTGTCCAACAACTGGTATCAGAGTGAGCCTTCACTATAAGCCTTAACAAGCTTGGAGGAGATCCATGGACACACAAATGGATGATGAAGTTCCAATCCTTGATGAGGAAAACTATTCTACATGGAGAATATAAATGAAGGTGCATTTGAAGGAAATAGGAGCAAGTGTTTGGAAAGAAGCTATTGGTGGATCAGTTCCTTTGAAGAACAAGTCAAAGTTTGTAGCTCAAAGGGAAGAGAAGAAGAATGATGCATTGGCTCTCAATACCATTCTTAGTGGACTCTCAAGTTCTATCAAAGAGAGCATGGGACAATGCACTTCCGCCAAGGATCTATGGCTAAAGCTAAAGGAGACATACCAAAGAAAAAAGGAAGACCTTAAAGACAACTCCATCAAGAACAATGAAGGTAAATACTCTCCAAAATCCTCTATTTGCAATGATTATAAATGTGATAATGTTGGCAAAAAGGAAGACCTTGAAGACAATTATATCAAGATCAATGAAGGTAAATAATCTCCAAAAACTCCTGATTGCAATATTTCAAAATGTGATGATGTTGAATATTTCTCTACAAGTGAAGAAGAAAATATAGAGATAGTATGTGTAGAATTAAATGATAGTTATCAAATGGAAGAAGTAGGAGAAGAACTATTAGATCTTAAAAGGAAAGTTGAATGGGGTCTATTTGAATATAACTATAACCATTGTTACATAGAATATAGCTATCTTTCTGACAACACTAAAAGGTTTCTTAAAAAGAATCAAAGGCATATCTTGAAGTTAAAGGAAATGCTCAAAGAACAAGAAGAAAGTAAAAAGACTCAATTAGAAGAAAAAGAAGAAGAGATCAAAAGAATAAAGAATGGAATAGAAGAGAATAAGAAGCTAGATGATGAGATTAGCAAAAGTCTTGAAGTCAATGTCCATCTCAAGACCCAAATTGAAGAAGCCAAAAGGGTAGAGGAATTACTAAAGAATCAAGTAAATGAAAAGGAAGAGTCATGTCATAAGTTGGAATCTGAAGTTGTTGATCTTAGAAAGAAAGTAGAGAATTCAAACAAATTCTTGAATAGCTCAACAATCTTGAATGAGATCTTGGATAGTCAAAGATCACCGCATGATAAATCAGGTCTTGGATGCAAGAAAGAAGCTACACATTTTGAAGCAAGCACCTCAAAGAAGCATGAGGTAAGTCCCTCACTCTCAAAGGATGGAAATAATGTTGCAAGTCAACCATCTACACAAGGCAAGGAAAGTTTCAAAAGAACAAAGAAAGGAAGACATCAAGAAGCCATCTTTACACCTCAAAGAAGAGAGACACCTTCAAGATGGACACCAAAGAAAAGATATGAAAATGTTTTTCATGGTCACTGTTACTCATGTAATGAATATGGTCACAAAGCTTTGGAATGTAGATATTATGCAAGGAAAGATAGTGTAAGATTTCATAACACCCTAAGGTGTTGGAGATGTAATCAAGTAGGACATATTGTTGCTCATTTTCACACCATGAAGTGTGTGCAAGTCACATTAACCTAATCAACTAAAACAGACCATGATTGTGATCGAGAAACTAAAAGAGACTTTGTCTTTGAGAGGAATGGTTGCAAATGTCCCTAAAAGTCAACAATGGAAATTTATAAAAATAAATAAAAAAATAATCCCATAGTGAACATTCAAACATCTAATGCAAGGGACTAAAAATAAAGGCTCTTATGTATTCTAATAAAGGTCTATTTCAAAAGTTCGTGGAAGTGTGTTCAATCCTCAACAGCCTCTAAACTTGAATGTAAAGCCATTAAATTCCCTACATAAAAGGTGGAATCCATATATGTGTCTATGGTAGGGGTTTCATTGACTTTCATTTTCAATTCAAATATAATGAAGATTTAATAGTTCGTAGTGGCTCATGGTTTCTCAAAACAACTAGGTAGTATCTTAATCAATGGTCTCTAGACTTCAACCCAAAGGAGGAGAATGTTTCTTTAGTCCTTGTTTCGGTAAGACTGTCCCATATTCCTCTTAACCTCTAGGAAGCTGAAACCCTAGAGTTAATAGGGAAAAATTGGGGAGCTTTATACATAAACTTGAGCTAAGATATGGCGTGTTTATGTGTATTTGGATTTCATAGAAGTAAATATTGAAGAAGGTCATCTAGGAGCAATTGATTTCCAAATCAATCATCAGACCCATGTACGAATGTTGGATAATGAACAACTCCCTTTCAAGTGCAATGGATACCATGTATATGGACACTTCAATGAGAATTGCTCAAAGAAGAAATCCCCCTCTACTAAGGAGAAAGAGAAAGATTTCTAGATAGTGTCTAGACCATCGAACATAAAGAAAATACAATCCTCAACCAGTCTCCAACCCATAAATGATGTACATGTAGGTCCAACCCAAAACATTAGAAACCTTCCAAGCAAATAATGCTTTTGGCCCAAGAAAATAAACCCCCCTCCCCCTTCCATTAGAAGGAAAAAGAGATCAACCATCCTACAAACAACTTTGAGGAACTAGAAAGGATCAAAGATGAGGACTTAGGTGTTGGAACCTCAGGTTCTGATGGTTCATCACACTTCTTCAGGAATTAGTCAACTGGGAGGTTGACCAACATCTGGAAACAATGGGTCAGATGATTGACTAGAGTATTGACAATCATGTCAGTGAGACAATTGACCAGCGTCGAAGACAGTTGGTTGGTGGATCAACCAACCAAACAATCAATTATGAGTTGGATGCATGGGCGGTTGAGTCGAGCATCATTGTTGAGCCGACTAGAAAACACATATTTGACAGAGTCAACTCTAATCACCTATGGTTGTATGTGGACAAGATCTTCTCGATTCCAATGAAGTTGGTTAGATATTGAGTCTATAAATAGAAGACATGTTGGTGTGTGATATGAACGATAGAAGTGTGTTGTATGTCAATACTGAACATGGTGTGTGTGTTGAATATGCATTTTGATGTTGATCCAGGTGGATATTGGTGGCCACCCACCCATTCCATAGGCTCGAAAAGCAATTTTCCATCTTGCCAGTTTTTTGGGTCCCAAACTTCTGGGGCCATTTTGAGGCCCTAAATGACGTTTTTTTGGGGATTTGGGGCCCAGGGGAATTTTGAAGGCACTAATCCGGGAAAATCGAAAATCGTTCTTCTCGGTTAGACCTTTCCAATGGTGTATCAAGCGCCCCGAACGAAGATCATATGCAAAAAGTTACCCCCCGGGAATTGACGTATCAACTACCCCCATCGGGGCTCGCAAACCTTTTGGCTTTTCATCTTTCGGGGTTAGGGTTTTGGATTTTATTTATGTTAAAAAGGCCTTTGGAGCCTCATTGTAACAATCATCTTCTTGCAAATGAGTGCAACCGCCACATCTCTTCTCAGAGATAAGCCACCACCATTCTAGCGAGTCTTTCACTCTGTATTTTTATAGTCTTTGTACATTTTTGCTCATTAATAGAAATTGTATTACTATATCTCTGTGTTTATGGTTGCATCTCTGATACATTTATGTTATATTATTGGATATCTGAGATATCTCTGTGTATTTCTTTATTATATCTCCGCTCTCATTTCGTGCCGAAAATAATCCAGATCAGATGTTTTGATCATAATGCATTGTTCTTAAGTGTTGTAATGGTGTCTTTAGACACCACCTATTTTCTTTGAAGGTTATTCCTCTTTGATTATCTGTAATTCTGTTTATTTGTTTCATATCAAGTTACACCCAACCCCCAACATGGTATCAAAGCAACTGGTTGTGACCTCGCCTATTGTTTGCAAATCTTGTTGAGTCAGATCTATTTGTGATTGATTATGGGTCAGTGATTTTTTGATTGTAACTTGTGGAAACATATCAGATCTGTCAAGATATCGAAGATGGATTCAAAGATCGATTCTATTGTTTTGAATGGATCAAATTTTCTTGTATGGGCACCAGACATGGAACCCTATTGAAGAGTAAAGGATTGTGGCAAGATATGAAGACTATGATTCTAGATCCAACAGATGATTAAGAGAAATTTGTTATTGATGGAAAGAAGGATGAGGCCGTGGGGGTCATCACGATCTATATCTCGCGAGAGATTCGATTTCACATCAGTGGAATTCACTGCCCTGTTCAAGTCCGGAAGAAGTTGAAGTCCCTATTCGACAGAGTTGATGAGATCCATGCCATGCAATTCGAAAAAAAGTTGATATCTCTCAATCCTCATTATTTCGACGTAATAAAGGACTATTTGGTGTGTGTGAAGGAACTGCAATTGAAATTGAGCAAATTTGGAAAGAATTATCTGAAGAAAGATGAACAACTCATCGAGTTGGTCCTGATGAATCTAAGAACACCATTCAACTTGTTCATTTTAACTTTTTGCACCAACTGGAAGGAACTCAAGGAAGATGGTAAGGACTACGTTTTTGAAGCTTTATGTGGCTTATTGATCACTTATCAACACATATTGTTGGATGAAGGAAAAATTGGTGGCAAACACTAAGCTCGCTTGCTCAAGGGAAAGGGAAAGTTGAATCACAAGGAAGTAAGAAGGTTTAATACTCCTATACAAAGACCTGGATGCATTGACCAGAAACCTAAAGGGAAGACAGGTGCACCCCATCATAATCGAAATAAGAAGACATATCAATATTATGGAAAGACTAGACAAGTAGATAAGGTCTTCTATAAAAAGAGAGGTGACATTTTTTATCATGATGGAAAGGTGGTCGACATTCTTTAACCAGATACTCGGGCAGAGTAATATGAACAAAACTACAAGTCAATCGAAATTGAATGATTGTAACAACCGACCGAACAAATAGGGCCAGGAACAACCCTCTTTTTAATAACAATAAGGCATGTCAAATTTGATATCGAAGTTGGTCATCCATGTCAGGTCACCTCCCATTATTGAAGATGTCAATCTGATAAAGCTCGTGTTGCCCACAGTCTGAAATCACTACAACATCCTTATCACAATCACCCCTGTAATTTCCACAAACAATTGAAAGGAAACTCAAAGCATAATAGAGGCAAATATGGAGATGTAGTTTCCGGCACACAAGCTCAAAAAAAAAACTCAATGAATTTATCACATGATCTATAGATGCATACGAATACCCAAAACAATTTTGAAAAAAAGTGCAAATGGGTACCCATATGAGGCGATATTTTGGGGGAAAAATGCATTTAACTATTTCCTATGGAGGAGATTGACTTTAGTTGGTGCTATAACTAGCCTATTCGATGCTCATCTCTCTTTGTTCCTCCAATTTGAGGTTCCACCAATTCAAGAGTTCGTTCTTGTGTCAACTCATCCCAAGATTCACATGGGGGGTTCAATCTCACTCATCCAAGTTTCCAAAGAGGGTATCATGATGTTCTTCTACTTTGATGTTATCAACAACAACTCCAAGTTAGGACACATTAGGGTTTGAGCTGGATCACCAATGTTGGCTATGAATTTCTGCCAATATTGCGTGATTGCTAGTGAAGAATCATCCTCAATAGTTTGATCAAACTGCACCACCGACCCTAAAGAAGATATTCTAAGAAATTCGTAATCAAATGGCCTTTTGGTGAAGAGGCCAACGAATATTATTGTTGCATGGGGATCGCCATTGATACAAGTTCCAGGCTCCACAAACTTCATTAATTTGGTTGGCATTTTCCCATATTCTATCATGTTTCTACGCTCCTACTAGGGTGTGTATTGTTGGGTTGTTATATATTCTTTGCAGTGAAAGAACATACCTCTGACTGTCTGGTCGAGGTGAATCGAATAGTGAGTCAATTTGAGTCGATGGTTGAAGAGATAAAACGAGAATTTTTGAAGTTCGAAGTAGTCGACCGGGAAGGTCAAAAGGTCAACTAACAGGAAGTCGAGTGGTAGCCAACTTTAGACCGACTGGAGGTCGACTAATAATTGACTATGATAGAATCCTGACATTTGTGGGATTGCATCCAATCATTTGCGTGTATCTATTAGCGGTTTTGGGCACCATGATTTAGGGTTTTGCATGTTGTAAAGCTTATACATAAGGCGCATTGTAATTGTAATAAGTTGATGAATCTTTAAAAGAATTGTGAAGGTCATGTAGGTGCAAGCCGAATTGGTTGTAGGGTTGTTCTTGTGTAAAGCAAGAGAGTAGGATGACGATTGTATTTTAGGTGTAGGCCAAGGTTAGTCATGTAACTCTTTATTCTATGAATGAATAAGGCAACAAGAGAACCAAACACTCAAGGAATACTGATTTTCTCGATGAAGAGTTTCCAAAGTAAACTCTCTATATATTACATGTATTTATCATTTATTTTATGCTTGAATTTGTCTTCTCTTTCTTAATTGGTTTAGTGTGAGAATTAGTTTTCTCTGCATATACATACATGTGTTCTATGCTCTTGCTAACTGTCTTATTATTAACATCATTGCATAGGAGACTATCCATGAATCCTTGCTTCATTATATATCTTTTATGGGCTTGACTACATGCGGCAATCATGATATGGAAATAGCTACTCCATACATTTGGTGATATTACCACAACTACACCGTAGCCAGTTGAAATATGCAAACTCTATGTTTCCTCATAAATAATAAATTAAATCTTGCCTCGTAACAACACAAATCTCCTGCCTGCACGGGTGTAGACGGATTGGCAAGTGCCGTGTAAATGGAAGGAAATTTGTAAAATGAAGTCTCATGTTCGATTCTCACCCGGATTTACTCGTGTGCCATTCTTGCGGGCTGGGTGGTTGCACCTGGGGTTATAATGGTAGCTGACGGGGATCGACCCCGTGTCACGCGAGTACGAGAACCGTGAGTTGCCGATTCCGCTAGTAAAAAAAAAAAAAAAAAAAAAACAATACAAATCTCCCATGAAAGAATACGTGAAAGCTTTCCAGAAACGAATGATGATGAATCCATGACAAACAAGTTTACCCATTTTGGTCACTTTATAAGTAATGTTTTGTTTGGAGAATTAACACATGGTTGTTTGCATGCTCTATATATATATCCAAGAGTAATGATATCATATTTATTTTAATCCCTTGATACTACACACATTAATTTACTGGGAGTCCTGCTAGGTGTTGATTTAAAGCATACTTTTATAGAATTCCTAATACGAGTCCTGCTAGGAGTCACATTCATGCCCACATTCAAGCTCACTTATTCATGTACACTTTTTTATTACTTATTATTTTTATTGTACACGTTTTATTAATGTAACTTCAACATAATGGTTTTTTGAAATGACTTTATTTTCTGCCTAGACAATTACTAACAAACATGACACATTTACGACTTATAATATAACATAGTACTTATAATATAACATTTAGGTTATCCCTAACCTTCCCTGAGCTTTGTAGCAAAGTAAAAGATTACTTTAATTTTATTTTTTTGGGGGGCATTCCTACTCGTATCAACACACTGTATCAGCACTATGTCAAAGAATTAACGTTACTTTACACTTATAAAAAATCGAAATGACCATGGTTGAAGGCATGAGCAGATTGTACAAATGTATACAATAATATGACTTGCAAGTCATATGACAAGTGTATACACTGATGTAATTCTTCATCATTAATTCTACTAAAAATGCTTATTAATATTTAATTTTTATTAATGTAATATATTAATATAATACAAAATGTATGAAAATAAAAATATATTAAACTTTGAATTTAATAATCAATCAATATTTTTAAACAAAGTATAAGTAATGAGTTTTTAGAATTTTCATTTATTTCAACATATTAATAATTTTGATTTAAAAGTTAATAGCCACTTTACAAAAGAAAATTTGTTAGCAATTCTCTCTTCATGAAATCACATAAATAAGCTACTTATAGTCTTGCTTCTAGTTAGGATGTAGTTAATAGTACTTCTTCATAACATAAATAAACTACTTATAGCCTTGCTTCTAGTTAGGATGTATTTAATAATACTTCTTCATTTGTCCCTAAAATCCCGAGTTCAATCTGATTTGATTTGAAACTAAGTTATAAGTGGTAGTGAAACTTTATGCCTACTTAACCTTGTATAATTATAATTAAATAAAATTTATGTAAGATTAAACATAATAAGAAATTATATATAACTGAACAATTGTGTAGGAAGAAGACACTAACACAGATACACATTGCTAAAAAAGTGTGGGGCTAAAGTACCACCTTACCTTACCTTCCTTTGTTGAAACCATGAAACTAATCGAAATCTAAATTGTATCCTTACCATATTGGGCGATACAAATACATATTCCTTAAAATTGTTTGGAGTACTAAAAAGTTCTCCAAACCATGCAACTCATTGAACTCGTGCCATGCGATGTGGTAATTTTTTTTTTTTTAATTAAATTTAAATTTTAAGGATTTAAATACCTTAGAATGTTCATAACCTTTTGGTTTATTGGTAAGTTTTTTGTTTTTGTAAGGTTGGTGTTTATTCTATTAAAATATAGTGAAGTAAAATATAGTCAAGAAAATATAGAGATTCTCTCTGAAAGTGGATAAAGTTGGACCTGTCTTTAGTGGGAAACCAGGCATGGAATTCTGCCTGTTTTTAATGGGAAACCAGGCGTACCCCCAAAAAATTGAGTTTTAGTGGTTCGTGTGTCTTTTTCCGAAAACCAGAGAAGCTTGCAAATAGCTAAAAAAACCTGAGAGAAATGGTGCAGAGGCTTGGACATCAAGAATGGGGATCGTCCATAGGATTTTCTTCGATGACTAGACAACCACCAAATTCACTGTCATTGTCACTGGATGAGCTGGAGTTGTCCGAGGATGGGTGTTTGACCGGGAGGCCTGCTGTTTTGATGCCTGGAACCTTCAACAAGATGTGCGTACCTGTGGCAGTCAACGTGCTTTTCGTACTTGGATTCGTTGTTGTCATTGTCGCTGAGTTGTGCATGCCTGGAGCTATCAACATGCCACTCATGTTTGGAGGAGTTGCCTTAGCATTGATGTTAGGAGTCTCTAGAGGCGTCGAGGAGGTGGGAGGGGTTGCAAAGGGAGGAGGACGAGTGCCGGGGGAGGCCGGAGCAGAGGGGGCAGGGCGAGTTGTGGGGGAGTGGGGTGAGTGAGGTGAGTTAGAAGGGCTAGGAACAAAGACACTAGGGAAGTCGAGGAGGGCACGGGCGAGGATATTTTTGACCACCCAGTAGCTGTGTTGATGCCTAGAGGTGCGACGAGCTGTTGGGAGGGAGCCGAAGATCTCTTCTTCCCAATCGTTGAGAAATTGTCATAAGGAACCTGAAACATAGTGATAAAGCCATCCTGGTTGGCCAAGAAGGGCAGGTGAGCAGTTGAGGATGTGTGCTTGTCGCAACCACTACGTCCCAAGGTGGGGGTGGCGTGCCGATGAGGAGGCATTGGGGGGGCAATTGGGAAAATAGGGCACAGAGGAGAGCCACTACCTAGCTATGAGCATAGAGGGACGTCGTCGAAAGAGCGCTGAGAGCGTGGTTGCAAGGGAGGTGAGGTGAGACCGAGGGGAGTGAATACAAATGACCAAATGAAGAGCATGAGGGAGGAGAGGGGTCACGTCTGACGCCATTATGGTCTAGATTGTTGGAGCATAGGAGCTGCAAGTGAGTACAGAGAGCGCATGAGTGAGGGGAAGGGGCCATGGGCAGAGTGAATGAGCTTCACCTTGGG
>JASDQU010102675.1:16332-35370 GCA_032191745.1 Picea mariana
GGTGGCATGCATCCAGTCATTCACGACGCGTGCCAGGAGAGGGGGTGGGGGCTGCCGTGTGGTCACCCGCATCTAGGGTGAAATTTGAAGGACATGGGGGTGAGATTTGATCCACTTATGTGTGCACGGGTCACGATATTATTTAACATAATATCTCTGGGTGCAACCACACATTCGACCACTACCTCAAGGTGTCCCCATGGCTCCAGGTTAGGCCCTCATGGAAACTAAACCTTACCCAACGGTGAAAAACTCCTCACTTTTCACCATTAAGTCCAACCCCTTTGAGCAATTCATTGGTAAGATTATTGAGTGTTAAGTTATGTATTGAAGATATAATTTCAAATTTCAATGGATCCTATAAACTTTTTAGAAAATTTATTAGAATAAATAATTTTTATGATTTAAAATTTATGTTAAAATAAGTTTATATTTTCTAGTGTAATCTTTTGGAACATGTTTTTGGGAGTTAATTTATTTATAAACTTTAGTTTACTGAATACATGTTTGAAATGTTAACTTTCCAATTATCTTAACATAAATTGAGAATGTTATAAGAGAGATGGGTATGTGATTGCACTTATGTTAAGGCTTTCTCTTGGTAGCCATCCCATCACCCCACTTTGCATTTTTTTTTGTCATGGTGTTTTTTAGGTTTTTATTATTAAGAATATGTTTTTAGTAAAGGTTTTTAATATATATTTATAGGACATAAATTTCAAAAAGCATTTGCTAAATTTTTTATTCATTTTATTTTGCATTTTGTTGTCATGGTGTTTTTAGGCTTTTATTATTAAGAAATATGTTTTTAGTAAAAGTCGCTTGTGTCAAAAATTTCAAAAAACAACTACTAAAATTTCTAAAGTTAGATATAGAGGTGTTTTTCAAATGTTTGAATAGAAGTATTCATGGATATTTTGTGAAGGTTGTTGCCCATTTAGGGGAGGTTTTTTAATTGTGTGCTAAGACATATACGATGCATAGATGCACCAATATAGAGATGAGCAACAATGCATCTAAATGAATGGCACACTAGTTCTCTTAATTAAACGAGGTGCACCACCACTAAACGCAAGGTTGTGGTACCCACTATCAAAGCACTAATTACTTTTGGCATGAAAGAAGCATTAGTGCATTTATGGAGACACATAATATTGAGGCTTCCATATTAAAATGAAGGACTACTATAGTTTTATATACGATGCATTGGACCATATGTGTCCACATAGTTGTTCTTCCATGTAGTGTTAATCAATAGTGTCTATTCCACATTGTAGAATTTATATGTTCACCATCTATTAAAGAATCAATAATTTAAGGTTAATCTAAGGTCATGGTTGAAAATTCATTCATCTATATCAAGTAAGAGAATTGATTTGGAATTTATGGTGGGGAACTGGTGCAATAAGGTGTATAATGCATGGGTTCTATTGCCATTTCAAAGTGTCAATGCAAAATTATGAAAGATCATTTGTGTTATGATTATCTTCAAGCATCCATATATAAATTTACATTCTATTAATGTATATATAATAAGTAATACAATTAATCTCAAGGGGTTAACTAAACTGGTTATTGCTAATGTTGTTGGAAAACTAACTAGTTTTGTGTTAGTAGGTGTAAGATTTGAATCTCTCTAGGTGAGGTGCACTAGTAAGAGAAGTGATTGACAATCTATGACAAAGCACTGGTGCGATAAATTGTCTTATGCACGGGTGTTATAGACATTCCAAAGCACTAATGCAAAATTATGAAAGATCATTGGTGCTATAATTATCCTTAAACAATTGTGCATAAATTTACATTGTATTAATGTGTATATAATAATTAATATAGTTAATCCCAAGGGGTTAGCTAAACTAGTTATCACCAATATCGTTGAGCATTTGGCTAGTTCTGCACTAGTAGCTGCAAGATTTGAAATCCTCGCACTAGTCTATGACAATGGATTTACTAGAGTTTCTATCCACAAATGTGAGGAAACATAAATTAAGTTTAGAAAAATCAAAAGTTGTATTAAAGATTTTGTGTTAGTGAAACTTAAGATATTTGTTAATGTCGAATTTCTCATAATTGATTTAATAAACTGATCTTAAGCAAAGAAGGTTACAACAATGCTCTATTTGATTTAGTGAGTTGAACTTAAGTGGAGAAAGTTACAACAATGCTCCATTAGGGTCAATTTTGTTATAACAATTTGTATCTAATATCCCCTTAATTTTTAAAACACAAAATACTTAGCTTTCTCACAATTGAGTTAACTACTTCTAAAAATGTAGCTTGTTTTGATTAATTTTTGTTAGGTAGTAAGATTAACTTTTTCTAAAAATGTAGATCTTTTTGGCTTGGTTTGGTTTAGTTTAATTATGCAGTCACGTAGTATAGATTTATGTAATTTTATATTAATTAATGATGATGTCGTTAAATGTTTATAAAAATATAAAAATTTATGTGATAGGATAAATATTTTTCAAGTCATAATGGTGATGACATTTACTTTTCCTAAAACTAATAAATTCTATGTGATAAATAAAAAGGATTAGGATAAATATTTTTCAAATATGAATTTTACAACCAACATAATGTAAATGAAAGTATCAAAGTCGTTTGTTTTTTAAACACACGCAATATAATAATTGAGTCATGAAATTAGATAAAGTTATTATATTTTGACTTTGTGATGTAGTGGTTTAGATGAAGTGTGATCATTGAAACTTGAACCCAAGTTTAAAGTTTAAATTGTAGTGGATTTAAAACTCTTGTATATGTGTGTGAGGGAAAGTGTTTGGCCTTTGGTTTCAGAGGTGTAAATTAGTTGGCGATAGAGTTCATTGTTAATGCACTCCCTGTGATATCATTGTTTTGAACTTTGCAAAGTTGTGTGTACCGCATGTGGGGCCACAAGGGTATGCCTGGAGTTTATAGTGGTAGTGGTCGGAATCAACCCTGTGTCATATGAGTATGAGCTCGCCTTATTCTCGATTCTGCCAAATACAAAAAAATGTTTGGCCTTGAAAAACTAGTTTAAATAAATTTACATCAAAATTAATTCAACTTAATAGATTTTTAAACTAATTTTCTCATAATCTTTCTCTTTGTTAAAACTAAGCACAACAAAAGGATCATAAAAAAAACATAACAAACATTCCTCGAGATAGAGAAATAACAAACAATAACAAGTATGCACATAAATGAGAAGCATATATTAGATCCACTAAAGAATAATATATCATTGAAAAGTAGATAACTATTATATCCTTGGGAAAACCATTTCTTCATATTAAAACTCACATAAAACGATTCATGAGAACTAATACAGATCTACACACTCCTCCATGGACACTATTATTATATCTATGTAGATTGCAATTCTTGTATACACCATGCACTATAACATCAATCAACAAATTTATAGATATACTAAACAAGAACATGTGATTAATTGACCAACAAATCATACATCTAATGGCTTGCTAAAATAGATAAGTTTGCTATAACTTATAGGTCAGTTACACACAAGTGGATCACTAGAAACTTATCTTTCTGCATCAGTATCAATAGTTCACATTCATCACATATATCAAATGAAATCTATTCCTTACTATGTCAAGGGAATCATATTTCATGCAACAATACTTCCTTGGTCAATGGTTTCATGCACATGATGTTTTCTTTATAACAATTTTCATCTCCTTTTTAGACCATTTCTCCATGTTCCAATGCAACCCAAGGATATGATGAACATGATGTCTAGCTAGGAGGTTTCTCAATCTTATCATCTCTATCATTTGGATTCCAATATCATCTACATATTCACAACCCATTTCTCTATTTCCCAACATTCAACTTGTTGCCATTTTTGTGGGATACTCCAAATGTTGCTTCCCCCAAGATCCGATAGTCTCCTCTGAGATACTCATTATGTCATGCTATGCTACCTCTCTCAATGGGGTTCTCAAGCTATCATCATTCTCCTCAAAGGTGTGCTTCTGTTAATGATTTTTTCATGTGATTTAGCCATCCTCTTTTGACCAACATAGCTACCTAGAACACGACGACCTCCACAACTAATATGGGTATTGTATATATGTTCATTTCACCAATGATTCACTAGATTAACCATATGATTTATCCCAATTGACTAGCATCCCTCAACAAATCAAAATTATGTCTTCAACCAAGCATGCATTTCAACCAAAGAAATCATTGGTATATTTAGTGATAGACCGAGTATGGGAAGAATTGTAACTCCACACTTGATGCTTTGTATTAACATAAAATGTTTATAAATACACTTTGAAATGACAATTGGTATTCACCTTTCGTGTGACTCTTCCTATCACCTACGACTCTTCATATTTACAATGATATTTACATAAGTAGCGCAATCACAAGGATTACATGTCCGACATTCCCCCCCTTAATCTGAAGGGGTGTTTATGAGTCCAAGCATCATTCTGAACTTTTCAAAATTTTCTCTTCCAAGCGCTTTGGTGAAGATGTCCACAATTTTCTCATTTGTGGAACAATGTCTCAAGTGAATAGCCTTGGCCTCTTCATGACATTGAATTAGGTAATACTTTGTGTTTATGTGCTTTGTTCGATCATGGAATCTAAGATTTTTGGACGACTTGATTGTAAAAGTATTTTCATCTAGAAGAGGAGTAGAATTCACTTGTTTCTCCTGCAAATCTTCAAGTATTTTTCTGAGCCACACAATATCATTTATTGCTTATGTGGCTACCACATATTCTTCCTCTATTGTGGAATCCATTAGAACTGGCTATTTGCGTGATCTCTAGGAGACAGTTGCTAATCCAAGACTCATGAGATAGCTTGAAGTTAATACTCCATTTTATTTATCCCCAACAAAGTATGAATCAGAATATCCAATCAGGTTGAATTCATCCACCTTAGGGTACTTGAGTCCAAAATATTGAGTTCCCTTCAAGTATTTTAGAAGTCTTTTTGCAGTAGACCAATGTCCTTCACAAGGATTTTGCATGAACCTATAAAGAATCCCAAAAACAAATGAAATGTATGGTCTGGTGGTAGTAAGATAGACAAGACTTCCCAGAATCTATCTGTACTTGGTTGCATCCAAAACATCATTCCCTTCCTTTGATGTGAGATTCAAATGTTGTTCCATTGGAGTAGAAACAAGATTACACCAAGTCATGTCGAACTTGTTCAAAATTTCTCCAACATACTTCTTTTGGGAAATGAATATATACTTTTCATTTTGACTCACTTCAATGCCCAAATAGTAATGAATATGTCCCAAAATTTTCACCTAAAATCCTTTCTTCAAATCTTTATTTATGGACACAATATAGCTTTCATTGTTCCCTATTATCAACTGATCATCTGCATACACTACAAGATATACCCCAGTTTTTCCAACTCTCTTGACAAACATACTTGCATCGTCAAGATTGAAGTGCTTGAAATTCAATTTTAGAAGATGCTTAGTTAGTTTTTCATACCAGGCTTGTGGTCCTTGTTTCAGGACATATAAGGATGTGATGAGCTTGCATAATTTCTTTCTGTTCTTGTCCCTTCACAACAAAACCTTCTGGCTAAGACATGGAAATATTCTCTTCCAAGTCTTCATTCAAGAAAGCAGTCTTCACATCCGTTTGATGATTTTTCCATCCATTTTGTATTGCCATGGAAAATAGAGTACATATGGTAGCCCATTTTGTTGTGGGGGAAAAGTTTCCTCATAATAAATACTTTCTTTCTGTGAAAATCCTTTTTCAAGCCTTGCTTTATTATTTTCAAGTGAGACATTTGATTTATACTTGTTCTTGAATACCCACTTGCATCCAATTGGTTTGGTTTTTAATGGAGGATCCACCAACATCCATGTCCCATTCTTGATGAGAGTATCATATTCCATATGCATGGATTCTTTCCACTCATCATGAGAAGTGGCTTCTTCATAGAAAGTTGGTTCAAAGTTAGTAGATAAATTCAAATAATACTCACATGAAACATCCATGTCATCTACATCACCTAAATTTGAATTATCTACATCACCTCCATCTTGTCTTGATGAAATTTTGGTTCTTGTCTTTCCGACCTCATCGGGATGAACACTTTCAAGTGTTTTAATGAGCCATTTTGGCAGAACATTTTTATATGGTCTAGGTTTCTCAGTTGATTGAGATGGTTTTAAATTATGTTGGACACATAATCCTTTGTGGTTGCATTACTTGTAACAATAATGTATATATGAAGCGTCATAGCTGATAGGAAGAGTCATACATTGGAGAAGACCAATGGTTGCATATTTGTGTATTTATTGAGCTTCATGATAACAGAATAATCATCTTGTGGAGTTATGATTCCTGCCCACTCTTGGCCTGATAGTGGTATCAAAGACAACACTAACTCCATTATTTCTCTTGTTGTTTCCTTTCTCCTAGGGTGTAGAAAACACCTCTTTCCTTCCTGAACGATTCTCGGGTCTCTCCTCAGTCTTTTTGATTGATTCTTTGGTATCTCCTTAGTCTTCCTTGGCTCTATCCATTAGTCTTCTATTTTGTGCTATCTCATTTTCATGAGAAAACCTAACCCTAATGTCCCTTGGAGATCTAAACTCTTGCAAGGAGAGTCCAAATGCAACATAAGTCACATACGATTTTTGTATCAGTGGGTGGGGGAATATGAACCAAAATCACCACTTGAGCTGGTGCACACCTCTGGAAAGGTACACCATACATATCACCTGGTATCGATCAACCTTCACATTTTTATTAAACCCTAATTTCACATTGTCTACTCACCCGGTTTTGCACTATCTTCACACCCTAATTTTGCACTATCTACACACCTGATTTTGCTTTGTATTCTCGTGGTTTGTATCAGTGCATGGTATCAATGCACTCAACTCTTCTACATGAAAATTCCCTTGACCTCCTCATTCCCATCGAACTATATTTGTTTAGTTCTACTCGCCCCTTACATGTCCAACTTTTCTTACAAGCTATTGCAAGTTATGGTAAACCCTAAATTATAAAACTAGAGAGACTCATGACTCATCATCTCATCACCTTCTCCCCTTGCAAGTGTTTGAGTATCAATGATCTATATAATAAATCTCAGGACAAGGCATTTTGTTGTCTATTGTTCTCTCATGAACATGTCTCAACCATGAACAATGCTGGTCACGTAGGGTTGTTGAGAAGGCGATTGGTATCTTTAGGCCTATGTTTGAAATTGTGGATTTGAGGAAACCCATTTTTTAAGTTTTTGTATTGAATTTGAGACATTATATTATGCTTTCATAGTAGGCCATATATATATTTTTTGGGATGATTTGAGCATATTAAGATGGAATTTTTTTGTACTCATTATGAGCAAAATAGGGACAATATAATTGTTTTTGTATTCATTTTTTGTTTAAAGGTTTCCGATTGAAGAAGAAGTTCTACAAGAAAATGCATTCTCTCATCTCCATTGTCGGTGTGGTTCTAACCAACAAGGAAAACTACATAGAATTGCATAGGAATACCAAGAGAACACTGATATTCAATGACCTATGGAAAGGGATTTGTGAAGGAAAATTAGTTCCTCAAAGTATCAAAACCACTAAAGAAGATGAAAGATCAGAATAAAAATAAGCTATCTCATAAACAAAGAGTAACAGACCTAGCAGAAAACCAACCATTCTGACCTCAGACAAAGAACGTGAAATACGGGAAGACAAAGACCAGAAGACATATGTTGTGATATCTGCTATAGTAAGTGAGGAGGTGAGACATCATATTTCTTCTATTAGTGATTCCTATGGCGCCTTGAAAATATTGAATGAATTGTATGACACAAATTCTGAGCTTGAACTCATACAACTAATATTGAATCTCTTCAACCTAGAGTTGAAGAATGATGAATCTATGGCTCTAGCTTTAGAAATCACAGCGATAATGCATGACATTGAAGCCACCTGAGTGAAGATTGATCTCCCTCTCACGACCTTCATTAATTCCCTCTACCCTACATATTCTCACTATCTTGAATTGTTGCAAGAAAGTGATCAAATGAAATCCATGACATTTGAAAATACGGTGAAGAAATTTGTAGATCATGAGAAAGCCTTTGGAAAGAAGTCAACTCCTCCATTTGGCGATTATGTTTACCTTGCTTAGAAAGACAGGAGTAAACCACATGATTCTTCCACAGGAGAAAGCAACAGAAGAGGACATGGACATGTAAGAAATATTTTCAGAGGCAGGGGGGGTAGACACAACCAAGGTGACAGATCCAATCTTCATTGTACCTGTTGCAAAAAGAATGGGTCACATGAAGCAGATGATTGCAAAGTTATATGGGACAAGATAAAAGAATACAGACAACATAAGAAACATGAAAAAGGTAAAAAATTAGAACCAAAAAAAGGTAATACATTTGAATTTTCCCATTACATTGTTGCTCACTGCAATATAGGAGTAACAAAAGATTCATTTAACACTGCATATAGTCCTTGGAAATATTCACGGCTTCTTGACATAGGCGCAACCTCTCATCTGACATTCAAAAGAGAATCTTTTGAAGACTTCAATGACAATGTATATGGCATACTATATTTTGCAGACAAGTCTAGCCTCAAACCCTCGGGAATGGAAACCTTTAGACTCAAGTTTCTTGGATTCCCTATTTTTATTTTGCACAATGTACTTTATATTCCTGAGATGAAAAGGAGCTTGATGTCTCTTGTGCACATCATACAACAAGGCCACTCTATTCATATGATCAGTGGAAAAGTTAAAATATGAATGGATTATGATAACATGCTTGTTATGACCAAAATGGAAGATGGAAGGTTGTTGAAGATAAATGGGACATATTCCCATACAAATAATGCTACATACCTCTTTGATCATGATGAAGGTATAATGCCATCTAGTCTTTTGTGGCATGCTAGATTTATTCATATCAATTATGAAAGTCTTTGTTTATTGATAAATAATGGTGTTTTTGGTATGCCTACCAATACTAGAAAAATGAAACAATATGATGATTGTATCCTTGGAAAGCATAGCAAACAACTATTCCATGATTCTACTTCCAGAGCATGTAGAAAACTTGAATTGATTCATTTTGATTTGTGCAGACCTATGCCCATTCCTTATGCAAATGGAAATAAAAATATAATGTCCTTTATTGATTATTACACCAGGATGTGTTGGGTGTACTTGCTAAAAGATAAATCACAAGCTTTTGAAACATTTAAAAATTTTCATGTATGGATTCAAAATGAAGCTTAGTCTCATATTGGCTCTCTTTGCACTAATAATGTAAAAGAATATACATCTAATTAATTTGAAATTTACCTTCACCAACATGGGATCAAACAACAAATAATAGTTCCATACAACCCTCAAAAAAACGTTGTAGTTGAATGAATGAACATGACACTCCTAAATATGGTTTGTTCCATGATGTTTTTCAAAAATGTTAAATTGATGTTTTGTGCTGATGCAATTCTATGCGCAAATTATGTCAAAAACAAGTGTCCATCTCATGATATAAAAAACAAGACTCCTTACTAAATGTGGTATGGCCACATTCCTTTGGTGAGGCATCTCAAGGTCTTTGGTTCGACCTGCTACGCCTTGATTCCTAAGGAGCAAAGAAGCAAGCTTGATGTAAGGAGTCAAAAGTGAATCTTCTTGCGGTACTCAAATACCACCAAGGGGTATCATATTTATGATGAGACAAACAAGAAATTTATCCTTTCCATAGATTTGATCTTCTTGAATCCACCAAGAAAGATGAAACTATTGAGAGGAAACTTGATCATATAGACAAATTGTCTCATGTAATGACATATCGTGAATTTGATGACGAGATTCCAAATCTTAAAGGGGGGATCCCTATCTTGGATCAACCTCTGGAATATACTTCACCATCTTCCCCTCATGAATAAGTTCCTGTCACTTCATTAGAACTTGAGGTTCAGTTGGATGATGTGATCAAGAGGATTGAAAAGCTGAGGTTTGATGAGAACTCAACACCATCTCAATCAGCTAAGCAACCTGAACCATCTCAGAAAGGTCCACCAAAATGGATCACAAAAACACTTGAAAGTTTTCATCTTGATGAAATCATAAAGAAAAGAACCAAATTGTCCTCAAAACAAGATGGAGGTAATGTAGATAATTCAAACTCGGGTGATGTAGATGATATGGATGTTTCATATGATTGTGAGTTGAATTTATCTACTAACCTTGAACCAACTTCCTTTAAACAAGTTGATTCTCATGATGAATGGAAAGAAGCCATACAAAAGGAATATGATGCTCTCATCAAGAATGGTACATGGAAGTTGGTGGACCCTCCATATGGAACCAAACTGATTGGTTGCAAGTGGGTATTCAATAACAAGTATAGATCAGATGGCTCACTTGACAAGCACAAAGCAAGGCTCTTGGAAAAAGGATTTGCACAGAAAGAAGGTGTTGATTATGATGAGACATTTCCCCCCACAACAAAATGGGATACCATCCACACTATATTTTCCATGGTTGCACAAAATGGATGGAAAATTCATCAAATGGATGTGAAGACTACCTTCTTAAATGGAGACTTGAAAGAGAATGTGTTCATGTCTCAACCAGAAGGATTTGTTGTGAAGGGACAAGAACATAAGTTATGCAAGCTTATCAAATCCTTATATGGATTGAAACAATAACCGCGAGCATGGTATGAAAATTTAACCAAGCATCTTCTGAAACTAAATTTCAATCATTTCAATCTTGACGATGCAACTTTGTTTTTCAAGAAAGTTGGAAAAATTGTTGTGTATCTTGTAGTATATGTATATGATCTATTCATAACAGGGAATAATGAGAAATACATTTCATCCATAAATAAAGAGTTGAAGAAATGTTTCGAGATGATAGAT
This sequence comes from Picea mariana, assembly GCA_032191745.1. Classification (NCBI taxonomy): domain Eukaryota; kingdom Viridiplantae; phylum Streptophyta; class Pinopsida; order Pinales; family Pinaceae; genus Picea; species Picea mariana. The sequence continues at coordinate 27,245 of JASDQU010102675.1, forward strand.
TTGGGACATCTTCACTACTACTTGGGAATTGAAGTGATTCAAAATCCAAGGTACATATTCATCTACCAAAATAAGTACATTGGAGAAATGTTGAATAAGTTTGGCATGGCTGAGTGCAATCATGTTTCTACTCCAATGGAATGGAATTTGAAACTCACATCAAAAGAAGGGAATGAATTTGAGGATGCAACCAAGTATAGACAACTTGTGGGAAGACTTACCTATATTACTACCACCAGACCAAACTTTCATTTGTTGTTGGGATTCTTTCTAGGTTCATGCAAAAACCTTGCGAAGGACATTGGTTTGCTGCAAAAAGAGTTATGAATTACTTGAAAGGAATTCAATATTTTGGACTCGGGTACTCTAAGGTGGATGCCTTCAACCTGATTGAATATTTTGATTCAGATTATGATTGGGATAAATAAAATGGAGTATAAACTCTAGGATATCTCATGAGTCTTGGATCAACAACTGTCTGCTAGAGATCATGCAAACAATTGGTTCCAATATATTCCACAACAAAGGAAGAATATGTGGCAGTGGCAGAAGCGACAAAGGATATTGTGTGGCTCAGGAAAATACTTGAAGAATTGTAAGAGAAACAAGTGAATTCTACTCCTTTTCTAGTTGACAATACTTATGCAATCAAGTTGGCCAAGAATCCCAGATTTCATGATCGAACCAAGCACATGAACACAAAGTATCACTTGAGTCTATATCATGTATAAGCCAAGACTATTCACTTAATACATTGTTCCACAAATGAGAAAATTGCATAAATCTTCACCAAATCTCTTGGAAGAGAAAATTTTGAGAAGTTCAGAATGATGTTTGGACTCACACACACCCCTTAAGATTNTTGGACATGTAATCCTTCGTGGTTGCGTTACTTGTAACAATAATGTACATATGAATTGTAATAGGTGATAGGAAGAGTAATACATTGGATAAGACCAACGGTTTCATACTTTTGTATTTATTGAGCTTCATGCTAATGGAATAATCATCCCGTGGAGTTATGATTCCTTCCCAGTTCTGGCCTGACAAATTCTCATCAAGACTTAGCCTTTCAATCCTCTCATTCACATCATCCAAGTGAACATTAGGTTATGATGAAGTGGTTGGAACTTATTCATGAGGGGGAGATGGTGCTTCAAAATAAAAAGGAGATTTCATAGATTGATCCAAGATAGGGATCACCCCTTTAAGTTGTGGAATATCATAATCAAATTCATGATATGTCTTCAAACGACTGAATTTTTCTATATGATCAAGATACCTCTTAATTGTTTTGTCATTATTGGAGGATTCAAGAAATATTACATCTCTTTAGATAATGAATTTATTGTTTTCCTCCTCATAAATATGATATCCCTTGGTGGTATTTGAGTACCCCAAGAAGATGCACTTCCAAATCCTTGCATCAAATCTTGTTTCTTTGCTCTTTACAAATTAAGGAAAAGTAGGTGGAACCAAAGACCTTGAGATTCCTCATCAAATGAATTCGTCCTTACACATTTCATAAGGAGTCTTGTTTTCAAGAGTATGAGATAGACACCTACTTTTCACATATACTACACATAGAACAACATCAACCAAAAACATCAATTTTACATTCTTGAAAAACATCATGGAATGAACCATATTTAGTAGAGTCGTGTTCATTCTTTCAACTACACCATTCTGTTGAGGATTTTATAGAACCGTGGCTTGATGTTTGATCCCATATTGGCGTAAATATTTTTAAAAATAATTAGATGTATATTCTCTTCCATTATTAGTGTGAAGAGAGACAATATGAGACTGAGCTTCATTTTGAATCCAACATGACATTTTTTAAAATTTTCAAAAGCTTGTGATTTTTCTTTCATCAAGTAGACCTAACACATCTTGGTGTAATCATTAATAAAATACATGATATATTTATTTCCATTTATAGAAGGAACATGCTTAGGGCCACACAAATCAAAATATATCAGTTCAAGTTTTCTACATGATTTGGAAGTAGAATCATGCAATGGTTGTTTGCTATGTTTTCCAAGGATACAAACATCACATTGATTCAGGTTCCTAGGAATAGTAAGAAAACCAGAAACACTATTATTTTTCAACAAATGGAGAATGCCATAATAATATGACCAAATCTAGCATTCCACAAAAGACTAGATAGAATTGTACCTTCACTGTGATTAGAGAGGTATGCAACATTTTTTTCATGAGCAGATGCCCCTTTCTATTTCAAGAGCCTTCCTCCTTCCACCTCAATCATGAAAACTATGTTGTTAGAGGCCTTCCTTATTTTGAATTTTCATCCGAAGATATGGATAGAGTGACTGCTGGAACCTCAGGTTTTGATGGTTCATCACACTTCTCTTGGATTCAGTTGGGCGGGCGATCAACTAACATCTAGAAACAATAGGTCAAGTGATCGACCAGATATCTACATCAATTGGTCGAGCAGTAAAAAATTCTATCAAATGAACAATGGACCAACATTTGAAGACAAACAATCAATGGATTGACCAGCCGAGAAATCAACTACAAGTTGGACGCATGGATGGTTGGGTCGAGCATCCTTGACGAGCCAACTAGAAAACATGGATTTGATGGATACAAATCTAACCATTGATGGTTGTATGTGGACAATATATCCCTGATTCCAATAGAGTTGGTTAGATTTTTAGGCTATAAACAACAGACCCGATGGGTCATTATATGCCAATAATGCTAAACATGGTGTGAGTGTTCAATATTCATTGTGATGTTGTGATCACAATGGATTGTGCTTAAGTGTTGTAACAATGTCTTTGGAAACCACCTATTTTCTTTGAAGTTTATTCCTCTTTTATTATATGCAATTATGTTTATTTGTTTTGTATTAGGTTACACCCAATCCCCAACATGGTATCAAAGTGACTAGTTGAGACCTCACCTGTTGTCTGCAAAGCTTGTTGAGTTTGATCTATTTATGATTGACTGTGGGTTGGTGATTTTATGACTGTAACTTGGGGAAATAAATCAAATTTGTTAAGATATCAAATATGGCTTCGAAGATTGATCCCATTTTTCTAAATGGATCAAACTATATTTTCTAGGCACCAGACATGGAAACCCTACTAAAGAGTAAATCACAATGGAAATATACGAAGACTGCGATTCTATATCCGACATACGATCAAATGAAGTTTGTTGTTGATGGAAAGAAGGATGAGGCTATGGGTGTCATCACAACCTGTATCTCATGGGAGATTCGATTTCACACTAGTAGAATTGACTTCCCTCATCGATTCTAGAAGAAGATGAAGTCTCAGTTCGACAAAGTCGATGAAATCCATGTCATGCAGTTGGAGAAAGAGTTGATCTCTCTCTATCCTCATTCTTTCGATAGAATTGAGGAATATTTGGTGAGTGTGAAGGAACTAAAATTGACATTGGGAGAATGTAGAAATAGTTATCAGAAGAAAGAAGGACAACTCATCGATCTAGTCCTGATGAATCTGAGAACAACATTTGATGAGTTTTTTTTGACCTTCTTCACCAACTGGAATGCACACAAGGAAGATGGTAAGGATTACACCTTTGAAGCTTTCTATGGATTATTGATTACTGATAAAAATGATTGCTTGATGAAGGAAATCTTGGTATAAAACACCAATATCACTTGCTTGAGAGAAAGGGAAAGGTGAATCATAAGGAAAGAGGATGGTTTGATACCCCTATACAAAAACCTGGATGCCTCGACCAAAAACCTAAAGGGAAGTCATATGCACCCTAGAAGAATCGAAAGAAGAAGACATGCTAGTGCTATGGAAATACTAAACATGTCGAAAGAGACTTCTACAAGAAGAGAGATAACCTAGAAGAGAAGGTCAATCAACTTGAAGGAGACATGTCGACTGTTCGTCGACCTACTGATAATTTCACCTTCCAAGTAAAAAATTATCAAACATTTCTTTCTCATTCCATGTAGAATGAATGGATAGTTGATTTTGAATGAACTCATCATATGGCCAAGGATGCTTCCTTGTTCACGTCCTTAGAAAAATTTGTGGAGAGAAAGATCTATTTTACTAATGAATTTTCTCTCAATATTGTTGGTCATGGTAATGTTCCCTGTCGACATGGGATGATTTTCGATGTCTATCATGTGCCGAATATCAGTGAAAATTTGTTGTCATTTTCTCAATTAACACAAACAGTTAAGATTTTGGAATTGTGGCCCAATCCTTTCTTTGTCAAATATTTGAAGAAAGGTCATTCGATTATCACCGAAGGGTTTCTCGACCTGAAGTACAACTTGCACAAGTTTTGTGACATGAATCAAATTGACTCTGAACCAACTTCTCTTATTGCTTACAGTGATGAATTAAGTTGAATTTGGCATGAACTTCTCAGACACCTGAATTTTCAAAGTCTACATTCAATAGAAAATAAGAATATAGTTTCTTGTCTACCTAAAGTCCCCCCCCCCCTCCTGCTCGACATAGTCTATAGAAGATGTGTACTTAGCAAACATCATCATGCACCCTTCGACTCTGGAAAAGCATGGGGGAAAAAATTCTCCTGGAGCTGGTTCACATTGATCTTTGTTGCATCAATCTACCTTCCTTAGTAGGTGCAAGGTATATTTTGACCTTTATTGATGATCTCTCTTGTTTCACTTGGGTTTATTTCCTGAAAAACAAGAATCTTGTCTTTGAAAAGTTCAAGGAATTTAGGGCCTTTGTTGAAAAGCAATGTGGTTGAACCATCAAGTGCTTGAGATTAAAAAATGGTGGTGAGTATGTGAATCAAACTTTAAAGAATATATTGTTCGATATGGTATTGACTGGTAGCGATCAGTTCCTCATACCCCTCAACATAATGGAATTGCAAAACATAAGAATCAAACACTAGTCAAAATGGCTAGATGTCTTTTGCAGGCCAAAGACTTACTTCCTCACTTATGGGCTAAAGTAGTATATTGTGAAAATTATTTGTTGAACCGTATTTTGAATCAAGTTGTTCCTTTCATGACACTATTCGAACAATTTTATGGAAGAAATCCCTCCATCAGACACCTTCGTGTGTTTGCATGTGTTTCTTAGGATCATATTTCTGATGATTGCAGAAAGGAATTGGATGAAAAAAATCATTATTGCATCATGATGGGCTACTCTGAAGAGTCTAAATCCTATTGACTACTTTACCTTGTCAAACGGTAGATCATTATCAAAAAAAATGTATGGTCTGATGAGAAGTCTTCAGAAATTAATTTGTTGAATGTCTGCTCTGGTTTACTATAGGATGGTCCCTTTGATGTTGTCTTTGACAATGGTGCTATTGTTGTATTTTTAATTCCTATGCCTGTATAGTCGAACTATGTTCCTATATCGTCTGGGTCGTTGATCCCTGAGTCAACTGGTCAATCGATTTCTATTTCAGCTGGTCCGCCATCTCCTTTTACAAAAACTGTTATGAATTCTGATCGACCTTTTGCAGTGAACATCAATTCACCCCTTTCTTATCTACCAACATGGGATTCTAAGACAATTGAAGTTGTTGGTATTGATTTTAGTGATGTTTCTTTAGGATGACATAATCGCAGTCAGAAGCAACATTCCTGTGTTTATTTGATGAATTGTGTGCTTGAAACTTCTGATACTATTACCTATTCAGATGAACAAGAACACCCTGAATGGGAGTAGGCTATGCACACTTAAACAGATTCTCTATTGAAGAAACACACTTGGGATTTAGTTCCCCGACCTCAAGGGAAGAGCATTGTTAAGTGTCGATGGGTCTACAAGACCAAATTTACCTTTGAAGGTTTCTTTGAACATCATAAATATCACTTGGTTGCGAAAGGATTTTCTCAACAAGAAGAAATCAACTACACCGAGACATTTTTCCTTGTTGCAAATAAGAACTTTGTTTGACTAATTATTTCCCTTGCTTCTTGTTTAATATTGCAGATCCAACAGATACTAATGTGGAGAGTGCTCTTCTTCATGGTGACTTATCTAAAGAAATTTTCATGGAACAACCTCTTGGTTTTGTGACAGATTATAAATTAGTTTGTCAACTTTAGAAGTCTCGTTATGGTTTGAAGCAAGCTCCTAGAGCTTGGTATGCTAAGATCAACAATTTCTTTCTTTGACTTGGTTTCAAACGTTATGAATCTGATAACATCTTATATGTACTCCATATTCATGGAAGTATATTGATTATTGTTGTATATGTTGATGACCTTTTCATAATTGGAATTAACATTAATCTCATTATTAGATTGAAGAAACAACTTGCTGACTCCTTTGACATGACAGATCTTGGTATTTTGCATTAATTTTTGGGTCTTCAAGTATTACCTTTTTCTGATGGTTTATTCATTTATCAATCTAAATATGTAATGGATATCTTGACTCATTTTAAGATGGATGATTGTAAGCCATGTGCTAATCCTTTTCAATCTAGATTTAAGCTGAGTAAAACTTGTCAATCTCCCGAAGTCGATGCTACTCTGTATCGACAACTTGTCAGCAGTCTTATTTGTCTCACTCATAGTTGTCTTGGAATTTATTTTGATGTTAGTGCGGTTTCTCGTTTTATGCAGGATCCTAGATAAAGCCACTGGAAATATGTCAAAAGGATTGTTCGTTATCTCAAGGGTACCACTCATCTTGGTATCAATATTGTCACAGTTCATATTCACTAGTTGGCTTCACTGACTCTGGTTGGGAAGGTGATAGTTATGATTAAAATTTCACTTTTGGCCATGTGTTTCTCTTTAGCACTAGATTGTTAGTTTGGTTGTGTAAGAAATAGAAGGTAGTCTCCCTATCGACTTTAGAAGTAGAGTATCATGTCATCATTCATGTAATAAAAAAGGCGTTCTAGATTCACCTACTCTTAGGTGAACTTGGGTTTCATGTACAGACATTGACTACACTCTATTGTGACAATCATAGTGTGATTGAAGTTGTTGACAACCTTGTTGCACACAATAAAGTGAAGCATGTTGAAATCCATGGTCATTGTTTGCGATAGTTATTTTAAGAGAAAGTTGTCACTATTGTCTATTGTAGTAAAAATGATCAGATTGTTGATATCTTTATAAAACCATTGTTTGAAAATAAGTTTGTTAAGCTCCATTCTATACTTGGGATTCAAGAAGCTGCAATTATGGGGAGTGTCCTGCTAACTTAATTTTACCTCCTCAATCTCCAGAGTTATGCGCTGATGGGGGGGCATAGGAACCTTAGTTTTTGATGGTTCATCACACTTCTCTTGGAGTTATACGGTCAAGAGGTCGACCAACATATGGAAGCAGTTGGTCAGGCGATCGACCATATATCTACATCATTCGATTGAGTAGTCGACGAGATTGTCGGTCGGAAAATCGACTAGCAGTTGAAGACAGTCAGTGGATGGATCGACCAGCTGAGCAATCGACTAAGAGTTGGACGCATGGACTGTCAGGTCGAGCATTCTTGATGGGATGATTAGACAACGTGGATTTGACAGACTCAAGCCTAACCATCGATGGTTGTATGTGGACAAGATATTCTCATTTCCAATGAAGTTGGTTAGATCTTGAGGATATAAATAGCAGACCCGATGGGTCATTATATGCTAATAATGCTAAAAATGGTGTGTGTGTTCGATATGAATTGTGATGTTCTCATCACAATGCACTATGCTTAAGTGTTGTAACGATGTCTTTATACACCACATGTTTTCTTTGAAGGTTATTCCTCTTAGATTATCTATAGTTATGTTTATTTGTTTTGTATTAGGTTACACCCAATCCCTAACAATGACCTTATTGTTGGATGTGCACAAGAGATAGAAAGTTTTGTTGCAACTCAGGAAGATAGAGCACAATATGCATAAGAAAATCCAGGATTTCAAGAAAATTAAGTCAGATGGCGCCCATTCCTAAAGGTTTGACACTTTATTTATGTTGGATTTACTTCACACACACCTAGGATTTATTTTTTCTAAGGTTATTCCTTGTTTATTAGTCATAATTAGTCATTATCCAGTCTCCTATATTTTAGGGGAGAATATTCCACCTGGAGAATATTCTCTTTCAGTTGACACTTCAGTTTGACTAGTTGAGTTGAGTTTAGATGTTGCATTGG
>JASDQU010102675.1:35420-60258 GCA_032191745.1 Picea mariana
TTGTTCAGTTAGTTAACTGAAGACTAGTGGACTAGTTAACTCAGCTAGGTGGCAACTCACTCCCGTAACTGCCTGAGAGACTAGACTAGATGGCAGTTTACTCTTGTAACTGTTGGTGTGTGTCCAAATCAATCTAGACCACCACTATGGATAATTAGTTACTCATTTATTCTATATATATTGTAAATTATTCACTCTTTGAGTGTGGAATAACGGTTAATGAGAAGTCTTCCATTCTTTCTCTCCTTCTTCTTCCTTCTCCAATCCTCTTTGCAAATGTGTGTATTATTGTTTAGCTAGATCTATTCTGTGCAGGTTCAACACATTTACATGGTATCAGAGCCGACAGACTGCTAAGAAAAAGCTACACCAAATTATTTTTTGCAGGTACTAAAGATTGAAGACAACAAAAAGATGGATTATTCGCCGGAAATACTTCTCACGCCTCATAACTATTTGGAATGGAAACCAAAAATTTTGCTTATGCTCAGATGCAGAGGCTTGTACCAAATAACTATGGCAATGGAAGTAGAGCTTGATTCTGTCGATGAGAAAAATGACTTTCTCAATAGACAAGATATGGCCATAGGATGTATCCTCTATTTTGTTTCTCCCGAAATTCTCCATCAAGTATATGATGACTCACAAGAATTTACTCCAAATGATTTATGGAGAAGATTGGAGTTTTTATTTGGGAATAAGGAAGAATGCATGCAAAATGTTGACAAGATAGAGAATGTAAAAAAGCCACTGGAAGATAAATCATCTCAGTTTGAAGAGCCTTCTACACAAGTATCTACAGAAATTTGTATTCCATTAATTGAAGATGATGTCTACTCCATTTCAGATTTGTTTTCTGAAATTCATGTGGAAGATATATGGCATGCATCTTAGGAGTCACATGCAGACACTTTTGCATGCACCATGCATGCATCTCAGGAGTCAAAAAGGGAGTCATGCACATCAGACGCCATTCTGATATTTTCTGAGCACAATTTGTAGAAACAAATTAGATATTGAATTCCTCTTGAGAAAATATCCAATTAAAAAAAAAAAACATCATCCAAAACGGAGTCCGAAAAGTGAATTTATGATCGTTTCAAAATCAACAAAATTTCAGTGTTTTTCTAGAAACAGTTGTACGGTTTTCAAAGTTTCATCCAAACTTCATTTGGATATTATTCATTACAAGAAGATAAAGTGGATATGTGTGGAAATATAAATGATGCATATACTTCATCAGATCCGTGCAGACATCTACATCTTCAACAAAATCTTCAAAGAGCACAAACTTGCATAGTTGCGAGGTCTTCTTGGAGTGAAGGACATGGTTGCTTAGCAACTGCCTTTTGTTCCTTATCATTTTTTTATTTTATGCATTGTAATTTGAGGGAGGGGGTTTGTTCCCATGAGGTTTTTCCTCTTTCCTCATTTAGTTCAGTGTATCTTTTGTATTTGGGTACCTAACATGGCCTCGTAGCTGAGACCCATTCTTTATTTTCACCATAGTGATGTTCAGGGGGGGTGTTGGAGTTACTTCACACACACCTAGGGTTTGTTTTTCCTAAGGTTATTCCTTGTTTATTAGTCATAATTAGTCATTATCCAGTCTCTTATATTTTAGGGGAGAATATTCCACCTGAAGAATATTCTCTTTCAGTTGACACTTCAGTTTGACTAGTTGAGTTGAGTTTAGATGTTGCATTGGTTTTGTCACCATGCAACATTGGGATCATCACCAACTCACTACTCTTTGTTCAGTCAGTTAACTGAAGACTAGTTGACTAGTTAACTCAGCTAGGTGGTAGTTCACTCCTGTAACTACTTGAGATACTAGACTAGGTGGCAGTTTACTCTTGTAACTGTTGGTGTGTGTCCAAATCAATCTAGACCACCACTATGGCTCATTAGTTACTCATTTATTCTATATATATTGTAAATTATTCACTCTTTGAGTGTGGAATAACGATTAATGATAATTATTCCATTCTTTCTATCCTTCTTCTTCCTTCTCCAATTCTCTCTGCAAATGTGTGTATTATTGTTTAGCTAGATCTATTCTGTGCAGGTTCAACACATTTACAATTTATTTGAAAAATAAACTATGCCATCTATACTGTCAATTAAATATTTGAAGAAGCCTCTTTGGAATGTCACTTGAAAAGTAGCACTCATTTCAAGCACCCATGCATCTCTCCAAGAAAAAAATGAAGTGTTAAGCAAATATTCAAATACTCCTATATTGCATTGTGAAACAATGTAATGAGTAGATTTAGGTGTTTTACCTATCGTTTGATCTAATGTTTTACCTTTTTATTCTTTTTTATTATGTATGTCTTCTTTGATCTTCTCCCATAGGAATCTACAGTCATTCGCCTCATGTGACCCATTTTTTATGCAACGGGTATAGTGAAGATTAGATCTCTTTCCTTGGTTGTGTCTACCCCCCCTTCCTCTGTAAGTATTTCTTCCACGTCCTCTTTTTATACCTTCTCCTATAGAAGAATCATGTATTTGACTCTTCCCTTTCTAATAAATACACAAAGTCTCACCGATGGAATGGGATGATTTATTTCCAAAGGATTTCTCACATTTTGCAACTTTCTCCACCAAAGTGTCAGATGTGATGGATTTCATTTGACCACTAGCTTGCAGAGATTCAAGATAATGAGAATATGTAGGGTAGAGGGCCTTAATGAAGGATGTGAGAGGGAGGTCTATATTCACTCTAGTGGCTTCAATGTCATGCATTATGGCTTTGATTTCAGGAGATAAAATCATAAATCCATAGGTTCATCGTTCTTCAACTCTAGGTTGAAGAGCTTCGCCAACGGTTGTACAAGTTCCAATTTTGAGTGAGTGTCATAAAAGTCATTTAATCTCTTCAAATAACTATAGGAGTCATTAATGGAAACAATATGATGACTCACCTCTTCACTTATAGTTATAGCAATCACAACATATGTTTTTTGGTCTTTGTCCTTCCATATGGCACACTCTTTGTTTGATGTAGGAATGGTCAGTTTGCTACTCTTTGGTTGTGCTTCTATGGAAATTGATTCAAATTCTTCTTCACTGGTAGCTACTACTTCACAAATTCCAGTCCACAAGTCGTTGAAGATCATATTGCTTTTGATCTTTCTGTACCATTATCATTAATTCTCTTTACCATTCAACACCAAATCGACAATGGAGATGAGAGAATTCATCTTGCAATAAAATTTGATACTTGATCTTTGCACTCTCTCTAATTTAAAAAAAATAGCTCGAGCAACCAACAACATGTTCAACTTCTCATCATTCTAAAAATGAGAAACAAATGGCATTCAACTTCTTTCAACACCTCTAAACATCAGTAGTAGTTGAATCCGCAATTGATAATTGAGATCATTCTTATCACAAGTAACGATTATCAATAGTTTCTTCTTCAAAAATCATGCAAACACCCGACCAAATCTTCAAACAAACTCAGGGAGATGGAGTCAACATACCTAGGCTACGTATGCATGTACAACTTGTGTATGACCTCTAGGAGCTTAAAAAATCTATGTTCAGTCTCTAGAAATCTTAATGAACAACGTATGGCCTTCACTAGTTTTAATGCCCAAGCATAACATACGACCTTAACGAATCTATTGTTTAATTTCCAAGTTTAAGATTAATATACAATGTATGACCTTCACGGGCAATGATTATATGGAGAAAGAAATATAGTGACTGCAAGAGTTTCACAGGCTCGCACACATGCATCACACGTAATAGAAAAGTGACTTAAGGGATAAATTGACAAAGGATGCGAGGGAAACTGACAGACCAAGAAAACACTAAAATATTGAATACAATTGGAAGCTAGTGGGAGATGAGGGAGAGTTAATGGAATTAATTGTGCAAACCCTAAATGAAAAAAAAAACAAAACCTAGAATTTAATTTTCTGAGGACAAAAATCAGAAAGACAAATCAGGCAGATGCATATATTAGAACAATGGTCGATTGTAGAGTGAATATGCAATGATTGATAATTTATAGAGAATATTCAATGGAAGGAAATAACATTGAAGATGCAAATGAGGGAAAACACGTTACCAAGAAGAGAGAAGGAAGACAGACTTGCAGATAGAGAATCGACCAAAGGGACAAACATGAAGGCATAGGGATAGACATTTTTTTTTTTCTACATGTGAGGGGAATTGAAACGCTAAGAGGAACTATTCAAGGAGTTAACCTATGCTCTGATACCACACAAGCCAAGCCATGTATGGGAATAATTGTAACTCCACACTTGATGCTTTGTATTAACATAAAATTTCTATAAATACACTTCAAAATGATGGTTGGTATTCACCTTCCATGTAAATCTTCCTATAACCTACATCTATTCATTATATGGGAATAATTATAACTCCACACTTGATTCTTTGTATTAACATAAATTTTCTATAAATACACTTCAAAATGATGGTTGGTATTCACCTTCCGTGTAAATCTTCCTATAACCTACATCTCTTCATACTTATAATAATATTTACATAAGTAACGTAATCACAAGGATTACGTGTCCAAAATTTAGTATGCTCCAATAACCCTATTTATATTTCAAAGATTTTGATTTCCTCAAAGAAAGTTAATGAATCCATACTTGATCTATCATACAAATAAGATCATACACCAACAACCAGTGAACCCATGCTTTGTTGTTCACCAACGATTTTGCAGGTCCAATTTTTTCAACATGATCTATGTGCTACTCAACACTAAACAAAAAAAATAGCAAGATCAATGGAAAGAGCATGTCATTGACCGTCATCTTCAATGGTTTGTACATTATTTTCAAAAATTTCTCCTAAGAGTCACTTGCTACTGAAGGAGGTACAAGTGACTTCTTCCAAAACCTAGTTCAAATATCAACAGGAAATGAGTATCAATATTTCCATAAGTACCTTGAGCACCACCTATCATGACAAACATCCAAAAATTAGACATTTCATATGGCCAAACACCACCATCTCATTAATTTCAACACTCAAACATGGTAGTACATAAATCTATTACCATCACCTTGCTCCCATTCTTAGAAACACCACATTGATCACTCTCCATTATTTCTAGTGCTAACTCTCAGCGTCACAAACCACTGTATCAAGCTAAGAGTCTAGGTCAACGGATTTGAGCTCACATCTAGAAACAACCCATCCCACTCTCCTTAGAGAGTCCAAGCCTTCTGTGCTTTGATTAAAAAATGTTAGAACTAAGCACAATGAAATTGTACAAAAATTTTAGAACTAAGCAACCCTCACTCGAACTAACATTCATAGGCCTTACTTCCAAGCACTGTTTCCTACAACTTAGGAGCTAAAACAACTTTGATACCACTTGATGCAGTCACCCTCGATCATGTACTCAACCAAATACAAAACCAAGTTTCTTCCCACAGAGTGCACAACAAATAGATAACAACGTTAACATAAATTTAAAAACTTAAAGAATGCTAAGAGGAAATTACAGTCAGAGGAAAAAATGGAAACAAGAAACAAAATCATTAACATGAATTCGTGACAATTTATTTTAACATAAAAAAAATTGTCTCTCACAATCACTTTACATTATCAGCCAATCTGGCACAATTCTCATTCATACTTTGACTGGAGGCGTGCTCACTATTCTACATTGTCCATACAAAACCAGTCTCTTTCTCTGGTATTTTCTCTTGCAGAAAACCCCCTTCTCATGTTTTCTTGTTTATGTATCTCTCCCTTCTTTCCTGTCTGAACCAAATTGAAGCTCCCCTCAATCGAACTAGAAAACCAACTGCCCGTTCTATTTTTCCCTTTCTTTCTTTTCTTTCGTTTCTTGGCAATTGAATCATCTCTTTTCCCCCAATTGTTTCGTGTTTTCCTTCTCCAAAATGCATTGGAGTCACGATTTTGGTGTTGCAACAACGTGTTTTACAACATTGTTGTCGCAACAATGAGAGTTACAACACTCACCTTCAACACTAGTGTTATAACATTTATCGCCCTACAATTTATTAACTTGAAACTGAAATGTATTTTTGGTCGATGAGGAATGCTACAGGCCAAAAATGCTCCTGCATCATCCAAGGATGCATCAATGGAAACTTGAACAATCTAATTCTCGGTTTCGATCAATTCTCTTTTAATGTCTATATATGCATCAATGGAAACTTGAACAATCTAATTCTCGGTTTCGATCAATTCTCTTTTTGAAAAAATCTAATCATAGTTTGTATCCCTACTTACTAATTCTAATGCTCTAACGCATAAGAAATGTATTTTTATTCTTTTTCTTTTTTCCACGAAAAAAAATATCTGATAAATAACAACCACAAATTAAATATAACCCACATCCCATGAGATTAAAACCATCAACAACTCCCCTCCCCTTTGTACACTTTACCGTAGCCATTGAGGAGCTCCCGTGATAAGAAATGACTCGAAGCATGTAGTCAAATTCGTTTTCAATTCAAGCTTAGTGGCACTTCCGTCACCATGTGAATTTACACGTCATCTCCTTTCCACTTTTAAGTGAGTTGAAGGAACCGTGTGAATATATCTCTCTTACGGAGAATTATGGTGAAGACCTCGTTTTTGTTGATGACGTTGATAAGACTCAAGAGGAACCGTGTCCACTTCATATAAATATTTGGTGATAAGACTTCCAGTAACATTCTCCACTTCATATAAATTTGGCAATCACATTTGAGGTGTTTATTTGCCTTCATTAAAGGGACGACGCGTGGAAATTATTGGGACGACGCGTGGCAAGATAGGGCAAGTTTATGTGTATTTGGATTTCATAGAAGTAAATATTGAAGAAGGTTGTCTAGAAGCAATTGATTTCCAAATCAATCATCAGACCCATGTAGGGATGTTGGATAATGAACAACTCCCTTTCAAGTGCAATGGATACCATGTATATGGACACTTCAATGAGAATTGCTCAAAGAAGAAATCCYCCTCTACTAAGGAGAAAGAGAAAKATTTCTAGATAGTGTCCAGACCATCGAACATAAAGAAAATACAATCCTCAACCAGTCTCCAACCCATAAATGATGTACATGCAGGTCCAACCCAAAACATTAGAAACCTTCCAAGCAAATAATGCTTTTGGCCCAAGAAAAGAAACCCCCCTCCCCCTTCCATTAGGAGGAAAAAGAGATCAACCATCCTACAAACAACTTTGAGGAACTAGAAAGGATCAAAGATGAGGACTTAGGTGTTCGAATGGTTCATCACACTTCTCCTGGAATTAGTCAACCGGGAGGTCAACCAACATCTGGAAACAATGGGTCAGGCGATTGACTAGAGTAGTTGACAATCATGTCAATTGGACAATCGACTAGGAGTCAAAGACAGTTGGTCGGTGGACCAACCAACGAAACAATCAACTATGAGTTGGATGCATGGGCAGTCAGGTCGAGCATTATTGTCGAGCCGACTAGATAACACATATTTGACAGAGTCAACTCTAATCACCTATGGTTGTATGTAGACAAGATCTTCCTGATTCCAATGAAGTTGGTTAGATATCAAGGCTATAAATATAAGACATGATGGGCCATTATTGGTGTGTGATATGAGTAATACAGAACATGGTGTGTGTGTTCAATATGCATTGTGATGTTCTAATCATAATGCATTGTGCTTAAGTGTTGTAAGGGTGTCTTTAGACACCACCTATTTTCTTTGAAGGTCATTCCTCTTTGATTATCTGCAATTCTGTTTATTTGTTTCATATCAAGTTACACCCAACCCCCAACATGGTATTAGAGCAACTGGTTGTGACCTCACTTGTTGAGTGAGATCTATTTGTGATTGAATATGGGTCAGTGATTTGTTGATTGTAACTTGTGGAAACAGATCAGATCTGTCAAGATATCGAAGATGGCTTCAAAGATCGATCCTATTGTTTTGAATGGATCAAATTATGTTGTATGGGYACCAGACATGGAAACCCTATTGAAGAGTAAAGGATTGTGGCAAGATATGAAGACTATGAATCCAGATCCAACAGAAGATTAGATGAAATTCGTTATTGATGGAAAGAAGGATGAGGTTGTGGGGGTCATACGATCTATATCTCATGAGAGATTTGATTTCATATCAGCAGAATCGACTACCCTCATCAAGTCTGAAAGAAGATGAAGTCTCTATTTGACAGATTTGATGAGAGCCATGCCATGCAATTGGAAAAAGAGTTGATATCTGTCAATCCTCATTATTTTGACATAATCAAGGACTATTTGGCGCATGTGAAGGAACTGCAATTGAAATTGAGAAAATGTGGAAAGAATTATCTGAAGAAAGACAAACAACAAATCGAGTTGGTCCTGCTGAATCTAAGGACACCATTCAATGTGTTTGTTTTGAATTTTTCCACCAACTGGAAGTTAATCAAGGAATATGGTAAGGACTACTTTTTTAAATCTTTATGTGGCTTACTGATCATTGATCAACACAGATTGTTGGATGAAGGAACAATTGGTGGCAATCACCAAGAACACTTGCTCAAGGGAAAGGCAAATTTGAATTGCAAGGAAAGATGAAGGTTTAATACTCCTATACAAAGACCTGGATGCCTTGACTAGAAACCTAAAGGGAAGACAAATGTACCCCGTCAGAATTGAAATAAGAAGACTTGTCAATACTATGGAAAGAATGGACAAGTGGATAAGGTCTTCTATAAAAAGAGAGATGACATTTTTTATCATGATGGAAATGTGGTCGACATTCTTTGACCAGATACTCGGGCAAAGTAGTCTGAACAAAACTATAAGTCAATCGAAATTGAATGATTGTAACAACCGACCGAACAAATAGGGCCAATAACAACCCACTTTTGAATAACAATAAGGCTTGTCAAATTTGATATCGAAGTTGGTCATCCATGTCAGGTCACCTCCCATTATTGAATATGTCAATCCTATAAATCTCGTATTGTCCACAGTCTGAAATCACTACAACATCCTTGTCAACAATCACCCCTGTAATTTCCACAAACAATTGAAAGGAAACTCATAGCATAATAGAGGAAAATATGGACATGTATTTTCCAGCACACAAGCTCCAAAAAAAACTAAATGAATTTACCACATGATCTACAAATGCATACGAATACCCAAAACAATTTTGAAAAAAAGTGCAAAATGGTACCCATATGAGGCGATATTTTGGGGAAAAAATGCATTTAACTATTTCCTATGGAGGAGATTGACTTTAGTTGGTGCTATAACTAGCCTATTCGATGCTCATCTCTCTTTGTTCCTCCAATTTGAGGTTCCATGATCCAAATGGATCTCGGTGGCCATCAACCTTTTCCACTAAATCACCATTTTGAGCTCGTGGTTTTGATAAACCATGATATTCACCCTTTTGATGGGGAATGGAATGTAATGTCATCTTCATTTCTTAATTATAGACATCATGTAATGATTTCCTAGTGGTCTTATGTACATGCCTACAACATATTGTTAATTACATTAAAACTCTGTAGTTAAGCCCGCTCATGCTAGAGTAGTCTGAGAAGTCCTAGTGTTTTACATGCCTATGACATTTTATAAAATTAGTCCAATTTATCCCACATGCATCATGGGAATTGTTCTCCTCTCACTCTCTCATATATAATTGAGGTGAAGGAGGCCCTTTAAGCATCGAATGGAGTGTGATGTAAATCTTGTTGCGAATGAAGCATAGCCAACAATTTTTTTCTTTTTAGAGATAGGCCACCCCATTCTGCCAGTTTGTGTTCTACAATGTTTTTCTCTCTTATTCAGTAATAAAATTTGGTTTTCACTATATATTTGTGGTCATGTCGTTCTCAAAATAATCTGGATTAGTGGTATCAGAGCAGGCTGCTCCTTATCATTTCTCAAAGCAGATCCCCAATGAGGTCAGGGTATAGAGAGTTGGGTCTCGATCTAGTTTCGCTCGAGGACAACTTCTCTCACCATCTCAAATGACCTCCCATGGCGAAATAAAAGAGAGATGACAATGCAAGAGATCCTTTTAATACATTGCTTGAGGAAGCCCTTGTGCGACAGAGGAACGATATGATGGAAAAATTTGCTCAGATCCTTCAAAGACTACCGATGGTGGAAGTTGAGGCATCTTCAACAAGAAGCCATTTCGCAAGTGCGACACCCTTCAAGGTACAAGTCAATTTTGATATCCCCTTATTTGAAGGACAGATAGATGCAGATGCTGTAGAAAACTGGTTGAATATGCTAAAAGGTTATTACTCTATCCAAAAAAAATTTGACAGTGAAAATATCACCTTTGTGCTCCTTAAAGCCCTTCCCCATGTTAGATCTTGGTGGGAAGGTTACTGGGAGAGGTACATCACGGATGAATATACACTATTTGGGAGAGAACCCACTTGGGTGGCCTTTGTAGATGCCCTAAAGGAGGAGTTCTACCATATCAAAAACTATGATGACCAATACATGAGATGGACAACTCTGCATCAGAAAAGAGACAAGACGGTGTCAGAGTACACCAACATATTTCATACCTTGCGCTCAAAGCTAGGTATCAAAGACTCTGAGTGGCACCTGATTTTGAAGTACCATAGTGGTCTACATAGGTACATCCAAACAAAGATGGATTTCTTGGAAATCTCCTCATTGGGAGTTGCTTATCGATATGTAGTCAACATTGAGCAGAAATTCAAGCAACATAGTAGGTGGGAGAAGCATGGCAAAGGAAACTATAACTCACATAATGAAGGACATAGCAAGGAAGACCAACCTTAAGAGAGCCAGTCCCAGATGCAGGAAAATAAGAGTAACATGAAGTCTAAGAAAGACATTGGAAAGTGGTGTGAGTTCCACAATAGCCCTTGGCACAACACTAATGAATGTTTCTCAATACAGTGATTGGTGACCAAGCTCAAAGACAAAGAGTCGAACCCTGAMTTGGACTCTGATTCAAAAAATAATAAATAGAGACAAATAGTTGATGTAGAACCCACTTCTACTATCACAACTGCAATAATCCAACCAGAAGAGGATCCTAAGGAGTGGGAGAAACTCTTCCATTCATAGATGTGGGTGAAGGGGACCCCACTACATTTTTTTGTTGATAGGGGAATCTAAAAGAGAATCATCTCAACAAAGGTTCTCAAGCAGTTGGATTTTCCAACAACATCGGGTGGCTTCGCCAGGGTCAATATCTTCGTGTCAGCCAACAATAACTCTTGTCCTATGACATCAAGCCCTTCAAGGATGAGGTATTGTGTGATGTTTTCCCACTAGAAGTATATGATGTTCTATTAGGACAACCATATATGTGGAGGTGTCATGTTGTTTAGGTATCGGCCAAAACTGAAGCATCAGGGGTAGGTTTGGTACTTACTTGGTAATCAGCTGTCGATGTGCTGATTTATTGTTGTGTAACTTCCTCTTTTTGACCTCCCAATCCCAGCTCATCCCTCTACCTATCCATTGGGGTTCCAAACAATCCGAGTAGCTCAGTGTCTAGGGAACTTTCAACCTCATGGTCGCTCTGCAGAAGGCTCTGAATTGGAGCATCGAGACCTGGGGTAGATGCTCTCTCAGGCTCCCTTTCCTCTGTAATCTGCACTGGAGTCACCGGGGAAACCTATGAACTCTCCTCCTCATCATAGATGATTATTAAGTTGAACAAGGGGTTATGTACACTTGTCCTACCCGATGTCCTTGATATCTCAGGCTGGGTTGAAATTTCCCCTGGTGATATGATCTACGGTGATGGAACTTCATGGTTTTCGGGCCTGGTGATTTCTTCAACCTGTATTGGCTCTAAGCCACTTGGATCTCCTCTGCTTGCGATTGGGTCTTCAATGGGGATTCTTGACATCTCTACAAATTCAGGTTCATTCTGTAACTGGTCAATGATTCTCTACACCCCTTCTAGGAATACAACCCTCTTCTTTGTGCCTCTGTAGTATCTGTCACTCTGATCTCTTCCTGAACTTTGAGGGCATCTTGAGCCAACTGCTCTATTGTCTCCACTTATTCATCCATGCTCATAGCCTTGAACCTGGTCATATTTGGGTTGGCCATCCTCTGTACTACCTCTTCCCAGTCCTGAGCGCACTCTGTGGAAATTTCATCCTCAAATTTATCATGCGTGTATGGCCAACATGATGATACATGTGAAGCATGTTGGAGGACCAGACCTTTAGGGTCATGCTTGCAGAATTGGGCTGTCGGGAACCTGAATTCAAGTTGTCTCAGACCTTATTGTTTGTCTTGAGCAGTGTCCTTTACCAAATAAAACCCCACATGGAAACCGTAGGGTATGAAAGCCTACTTCTTTTCCTTGACTAGTGTGGCGTTATAGCCTAGTAGGATGGTCTAATAACATATTTCTCCTACAATGAGCCAATCTAGGACATGAGCGGGGAGTAGATGAAGTGCTGCGGTGGCCCCAAACACCCTGATATAGGTTGAGCGTTCATCCAAATACCAGTGGACTACCTTCGCTACCATTTTCTTGGGTGCTGCGGATAATCTTGGGCATTCCCTTTTAAATATAATAAAATGAATACAAGTGATGAATACATCATAGATGAGTGCGTATGATTTTTTGTTTCTGTTCTCCCAGAGTATACTGAAATAAATGTGAACAGGGAGGTCTGCAACATGCCAGCTTAAATTCATGTCGGCGAAGACACTTCTCGCGCAGATGACATCGAATAAGTATGAGGCCATGTCGAAAGCGGGTGCTTCCCCTTCTTTTGGCGTATGAGCATGTTGTACACAGGTGCTCAATTGTTTGGAAATTATCGCTCCCCAGTTGAAGTTGCTTCCAGAGATTGCCACTTTGTATGCCAAGGGAATTGATTCTTTCGAAAACTTGGAGCAGTATTTCTCTCCATACAGTCGGCATATGAGAGCCATCAGATAGATGTATGGCTCTGTCAAGTTAATTGTCCCATACAAGCCATTGTTCTGGTTGGTAAACTTCTTGTCCTCCTTCCACCATGAGGCCATCAACCGACTGGTGTCGTGGAATTCGTAGAACTTCACCACAAAGTCTGTGTTTAGCTGCTCCTCTGGGCCTTTGAGTTTGTATTACTTATGGACTTCTATCAGGAGGAAAACTCTAACACACCTGCCATTCTCATCGTTGATTAAACATTTCTACGCGTATGTATGGTCGATTATCCACTTCAAAACCTCTATGCAAGGGAAAAACGGGGTTCTGTTGGCTACCATGTGAAAATATGACCGTCAGATGTTTGGGAACACCTGGTCATTGAGCGCTCTTACATCTGAGTCGCTGCGTGGGATACACTCTGGGTACTCCTCCTAGTTGATTCTGTTGAAAAGGTCCCCCCATTGTGGGAGCATTAGTTTGGATCCGGTGCTCGCTTCTGTATCACCGAAGATCGAAGGTTGAACAAAATATTTCTTTTTTGAGGTTTTTATGACCAACTCTGCTCTGGGACTGTACTCCAACTGCCTCAAAATACTAGGAGAAGAACCTTCACATGTTTCTGCTTCCTTTAGCTTGGGTTCTCTAGGCGAGCATCTAGTGGTTGTCTCGGTGACATTTTACCTGTAGCTAGAACATAGTTAGAGACCATGTAAGAAATCAGATGCATATATAAATCACGACCACTGAATTGACAAACTTGAACACATACCTCTACAACTTGTTAAACCTGGTTTTGATAATTTGACGATCAACACAGTCTCGAGACACTTTCTTTGCTTCTTCAGATTCTCTAGAATTCAAACTTGTGCACATAATGAAATTGTTCAAAGCCGTTTTAGAGATTTTAAACAGGATGAACTTACCTTGTCGCATCAACCATTCAATTCAGGTTATGAGTGTAGGTTTATTAAATCTGCCGCCAGATCTTCAAAGACGTTTAAAATTAAATTCGATCATGGGTTGATGATGTGGGAGTGGGTTGTAACATGGTCTATCGACGATTTCAAATTATTGTTGTTCAATCAGTGCACAAGGTAGAAACAAATTCGGGATGAAGCGTTAATTGGTTTATTGAATTCCAGAATCTGATCGTATCTTATGCCGAAAACATCCCATCGTTCCGCTAGTGAATCTTGTGAGTCAGGGGTTAGCGTTCCGCTAGTGAATCTTGTGATTCAGGGGTCAGGGTTCCACTTTGAACGCTTTTCGTTGATAATTCCTTGCAAAATTTTCG
This sequence comes from Picea mariana, assembly GCA_032191745.1. Taxonomy (NCBI): domain Eukaryota; kingdom Viridiplantae; phylum Streptophyta; class Pinopsida; order Pinales; family Pinaceae; genus Picea; species Picea mariana. The sequence continues at coordinate 49,594 of JASDQU010102675.1, forward strand.
ATGTCGAACGATCTTTCCGTACAAAGATGACATGGAAAATATGACTAGGAGGTGTGATTAGGACACACAGAACCTTAATATGACTCGGGGTGAAACCAAGTCGTGCGACACCCCTACACGACAACAACACATGGAACTCGAGACTGATGTCTTCATTTACTCGTGTTAATCGGAATCGAGACTTTCCTTAAGCTACATGTTCTAAAACCCCATCCCATCCTTTCGATGCCGAAAAGTATCAAGGATCGACGATCAATGATAAACCTACCCAAGTGCTCCCAGATAAACTCTCTCGAAAAAGTCCCGATGCCGAAAGTGTATTGGGAATTGACGATCGACGGTTTCTTTAACGCAGAAAAAATTGACTTTTTTAATCTTTTTTTTAGAATTTCCCCGACCTCGAGAAAGTGCATCGATCATCGGCTATCGGTGATTTCTTTATGGATTTTGTCAATGTCTATCCCTCCCATATTTTTTCGACGCTGATGGGGATCGGTTATCTCTCAAAACTTCATGGCGAATCAATCACTCAAACCAACTCCGCCTTTTGCCGATGCTGACAGGGCATCGACGTTCGACGATTAGTGTAACCATGTGGCCACTTTACCTTCTTTCATTTTGTCGACACTGAACATAAGCGCGTTATGTGCAATGTTAACTGTAGATTCTTAGTTAGGATGTCAAGTTCTTTTAGACAAAAGGTTTCACTCAACAATTTCAAACACTATGACTTGATTGATATGAGTCATGAAAACAAAACAAAAAAAAATAAAGCCATCCCCCAAAGTGAACTCAATTTAGATAGTAACAAAAAACAAGTGGTACCTAAAAGTGACAAAAATCTCATGAAAACTTTAGGGTGTGTTGAGCGCTCAACAACTTGCTTAATAAATTGGACGCCATCCTTTTCGACCCAAACATTATACCAAGAATATAATTCTATGGTGTTCTTTAGGGTTAGCAAAAAGGTTGCAGTCCAAACCTTAGCTATAAGTAGGAAGTTTCCTTGGATACTTGTGTGGCATTATAGTCTTTCCATATCCAACCATGTCATCATCTCATACATGACTAGCCTTACTGGCATTCATTTCTATAATAGGGCCATGCCCCTTTATTTACTTTGGTTATTGACTCACAACCAACAAAATCATGACATGCCATTATATTGCATGTATTCATTCAAAAGCTAACAATTTTTATAATTATCACAGGCCTTCAGCCTTTACCACACCTAGTGGTATCTTATTTCCATTAATGCATTCAAGTTATACAATAATTTCATTTTATAAAATAATCTTTGACTGAGGAAATTCTTACCTAATTCCCTTCAATAATTATGCAACATAAGTACATAAAATTGATACCTGCATAGCTGCCAACAAATGAATTTGATTCTACCTAACTAGCTGGTATCAGTAGGAGCTTTCATGCCTCCTTCACCAACCTATTGTGAAATATTTCATCTTTATGTTTCTTTATTCCATATGCAACAACATCATCAACAACACTCGCAGCCATGTAATAAATTTCATCTGTCCTGGCACAATAACCACCATTAGAAATATTCACATTCTTATTCTTATATATATATATATATATATATATATATATATAAACAAAAATACATTCACTAATGCATATCTATATGCATTAATAATGCATCCTTAACATGCTTATAAATGCACATGAATTTTAGGTTTTTGTGTTAGGTATGGATTCCCAAATGGTCATCTCATACTCACTGCTACAACAATTGCAACAACCTCTTTCTTCATGTACAACTTTCCTTGTTGTTCACCACTATCCTTAAGTATCACTAGATTCTTATATCCTTTTTGTGCTCTTATTGTAATCATTGCACATGATTTTTTTTTGTCCTAAGCACCTTTCCATCCAAACCACTCTTGGACATTTTTTCATTTCCAGCCATATAATACGTTGACATTAATTTTTAGCATTCATCTATTTCTTGGATTTTCAACATCCAATTATTGTTCTATACTAAACTACTCCAACCCTTCCTTGACATACTTTAGCACTTGTGATTTCTTTCACAATTCTCTTCTCTTTTATTAACCACCTAAACTCAAACTTGACTTGCATAGTCAATCTTTAGCATACCATAATGATGCACATGTGTCTTCTTCTCCAGTTGCATAGAATTAACTGGAAGTAATTAACATTGCTTTTAATTGTCATCATAATTTCCAGTGATACTTCCAACCCATGGAATGTCACCCATGGCTCTGTTCCTCTTGAGATGGATTCTTTTTAGGTACCATCTCTTTTTCATTATATATCAAGCATAGAACCATTTTCTTCATTATGGTTTCTTATTGATTTCCCTTCAGGAACTTCACTTCCATTCTTCAGTCTTTTAATTTTCCATCCCATTCTACTTTGAAAATGTACTTAGAACTTTTGAGATGCACCCAACATTATCAATATCATCAAAAATCCTTTCCATTGTTGCCACAATTCTTTGAGTGCTTCAAGAGACTCAAACTAACTTGTCATCCAACTAGTGGCACCTTTCCATTATCTTCAGTTAATCTTGAACCGTATCCAATTTTTGGAATGCTCTGAGATTTATGTAATTCCTTCCCCATAAGTATGGCTACATACCTATAGAACCAATTTTCACATAGTGTATTTATTTATACATCTATTGATACTTTTTTACCATACATTCTCTTCATTACTTCACCCCTAAAGTTTTGGCATACAACCATGCTTCCATTGCACTACTTTGATAACAATCATGGAGGTGCTATTTCCAAAACTGTAGAACTGATCCTTGGAAACATTACATCTTATTTCCATGTATACACTTTGTCTTTATTAATCAAAAGACTAACATCTTGACATATAAATCCTTTTAGAACAACTCTTCCCACAATGTACTATCTTATCCATACATCAACATCCTATAGTGAATGGATCTTCACTACTTCATCCAATAAATATTTCATTCTTATTCCCTGATTCCACTCTAATTAGCATCAATGGATTTCTTGTAGTAATTTCCTCCACACATAAATTTTATGTCCTTGGATTCTCAATCCTTCATGGTTGCACTGAAATTCATATCTCAACATTATTCATTCATGGCTTTTGATATTATTATGAAATATTCTTTTCATCACACTCTTTCCTTGAGTACCTTTGCTTATCTTTAACCAAACTTAAACATAGATGATCTCTCTCTTACTCATCATCCCCAATTGGTATGCATATTTTTCATCTTGAATTTTTTTTCCAAATCATAGTTCCATTGAAAGTCTTCTATATTATTCACTAAGTATAGACATTTTCAACTGGTAGCTTTCTCAAGCAATCATTCCACATTTTGAATAATTGACCCTGCCTTGTTCCTCATACCTGAAGTTACCACTTTTTTAAATACATTTTGCTATGTTTTATCATCAAACTTAATCTCTTCTTGCAACACATTTATTATATAATATAAAAATTCTAAAAATTATGGTTTAAGCAAGCATACAACCACATTTGTTAGCTAAAACCACAATACACAATTATGGTAACATATGCACAATTGTGCCCCTTTATGGTCATCAAGAATATTCGCTTTTAATTCCCATGAATTATGTTTCTCATCTCACAATTATAGGTGATCACATGGATTCCTTGGTCCAATACCTTTCCAATGACTGCTTTCTTGCTCAATTTTGAGTTTTGAGTAGAAAGTTATAGTCATTTGATTATTACCTAAAAACTCCTTCAACCATGTGCAATTTTTAACTGTGCTTATGCATTCTTGTACCTTCTCCTTTGTAAATTTGATAGGATATCAAATGATTTCCTTCAATACCATACTTTGGATATTCTAGCCAAGTTTCACCCTCATTTGAGCTCTAGGATGCTATATCTGGCTTGCTGAAGTTTCAAGCCAATTAATATTTTTGGCCTTGAATGTTACAGGTACCTTTTATGCCATCCTAAACATTTGTGTGCCTAGATTTCTATTTGGAGTATATGGTTGTATTATATGGCTTGGCATATTTCCGTAGACTGCTCCTGTGCCCCGATTTGATTCTAGAGCAGGGATTTATGGCCCTCTGAAGTTAACTAGGGCTTAACATTTACCCTTTATTATTTGGGCTGTAAATACCTCATACTAATTTCATTTGTCGAATGGTTTACATCATTAGAAATCTCTCTCCAAGATCTATTAGTTGAGATGAAAAACTCATGTGTCTAGGAAGTACATAAAGTTTTGAATTTAACATCTTAAAAATGTTATTTAGGCCTCCAAAAATGACCTACAAGTTACTGACCTAGAAAACACTGAAATTTTCCTGTAAGTTTTCACTCTTTTATGTAAATTATGGCTGAAACATGCTGACTAGGATACTGACATGGAACCTGAGTCCACCTGGCACCATTGGGTGGTGCCATGTCAACTCCCTAGCCTCACGATTTTGCCCCATTGGCCTCCCCTTATTCTTCTTTCACCTTATCCCATCCCCTTTACTGGTGCACATATTGAATATTTCTAGCCCCAGGTCCTTGGCTATGAACATGGAACCATATCATTGGGTCATGGGGATGGGTGGGCCCCATCCTACACCCATTCTATATGTTCATGTAAATTTTCACATTATTTGGATCTAATGGTCATGGTGCGGAGGGTGTCGACGACGATCAACGACCCTTATCACATTGTAGGTCCCCCAACCTATCGATCATTAACCAAGGGGGGAGGGGCCACAAAACCTAACCATGATTAATACCATGGTGAAGTGTCACACCTTGGATCATTTCACCCTGTTGGCCTATGGTTAATGTAACCACCCCGTACCCCCTCACAATTAATGTGGGGTTGTTGCTTGTCTAAGATTCAGGGTTTTGCCAGGTACGAAGGCGTTGCCTCTGTGGCGCCAACTCACATGCCACCTATATTACCATGCCATCATGTACCTTCCACCATGTCCTAGCCACCATGGAGGTACATTTCACCACGTATCCACATCATATGACACATACCCTCCACACCAGGCTGACGTCACGGTATGGAAAAATTCCCAACTTTTCCCAATTTTGCCTATTTTCAAAATTTTCAAAAATACCCAATATTACAAAATTTTGAAATTGTTTCAATGGTCGCCATTGTAACTCTATATTTTCTTCATAAAACCAAATTTGTTCTTACAAATACCAATTTAACATCTTCATACGAAATTCGACATCCTTCCCATCGAATTCTCCCTAATTCAACTGTAGAATTTGGGGCTTTTGCCCAATTTCGCTCAATTTCACCATGGGCGCTCTACAAACAAGAAATTCGACCAATTTAAAGCCCCAATTCACCCAATTAAATATTTAAAGTGGATATTATTATTTCCTGGTATTGATTCATGCAAATTAACCATGAAGTTTCCCAAATTTCATTGCAACAATTTAATCATACAAGTTGTAGACATACTCCGAAAATTAATTCCCTGCGAATTTCCCTTCATCATTATGCAACCTCAACCCATCCAAGCTCAGTGTCGAATTTGGATCTCTTATACCACATTGTAGCATCCCCAGACCCTTGTTGGGAAATATCACATGAAAATTATGAATTTTGACACCATTAAATTAACTGATATTTCTCTGCAAATGTACATATTCATGTAAAATAACAACAAACATATATATACAACATATACAAGAAAAACCCATGAAATAAATGCATAATTAATACAAAGCACATAAACCAAACACATAATTTGCACTTATATTTAGTAAAATGTCGACAACTTTGTGCAGACCTTCCACATTCCTCCCAACCTTAGACCTCACTCCTCATAACTCTCAGAAGTGGGTCACCCCCAAGTTGGGGTTGTAACTCCACCTAGGCAAGGTAATCCTAACCTAGGCTAAGGTCTCTCATACAACATAGAAAATCAAAATCAGGTGCCAACTCAAGATAATAACATATAGTCCCTCATTCCCCACATGCCTTTCCCACCCTAGGACGTGTTCGCCTTCTCTACTCAACAGTCCTTCGGTTTCCCCACTTCCTTCCAAGGCTTCAACAACAGGCCAGACATGAAGTCTCAGAGCCTTGTTGCTGCATCTTGGCACCTTGGGAATCAATTGTCAACATTTCTCTCACCTGGAGAGAATTGTCATGGGCATGACAACCCACTTCTTCAATCACTCACAGGATTGAAAACCCACCTCTTTAACAACACACAGGCCTTACAACCATCTTCTTCAGTCCCATTTTTCCCAGAAAACGCTCCCAAGGATTTCCCAATACATGTATGCCTACATAGTACTTCTTCCAAGTACAGAGGATGGAATCCAAAAGGAATGATCATCGAATGATGGGGAAATGTACTAGATCCCCCAAAAATATTTGCATGTTCCCTTTATGACACATTGCACTCAAGGAAATACCTTGTTCCTACTTTAGAACTTAGGATATATAAAATTATATCCATAAAGTTGTATTCGTACTTTAAACTTTAGGAATATTAATATAATATTCCTTTGGGCTTAAGACCCCTTAGCTTAGCCCTTTTTCCTAGACTCTTAGCTACCTTTCCCTTTCTAGTGGATTTTATCCCCCCATCTCTTTTTGTTTGGTCGGTTTGCAACAATAATGTATTTTATTAATAATATGAGTATGATTACAAATTACAATATAGGCACACTGGCCTTTTAGCAATCTGGGCTCCCTAGCCTAATAATCACATAGACACTCTAGCCTCAAAACATATTTACAAAGGCACTTTGGCCCAAAGTATTATGGCTCACCAACCTATATGTACATTACAACTAAGATCAACCTGGGGTATTACAACTGATGGAAAATTGTAAGGTCACTTACTTGACCTGTAATGATTGGAGCATGTAGCTTGGATAATTTAATTAAGTAAAATAAATAAAGGGTCATTTAGACCATTGCTAATCCTCATAAAATGGGTGAAATGTCATGAAATATAAGCCGGTTTATGTGCTCATGGATATACTAAAGGAAATGTATAAACCTATTGACCTAAAATATTTCGTATGCAAGTGAATGCAAAAGAAAAATAGTTGGAACACATATGCATTATAGGCATGAGTAAAATTCTTGGTGCACAAGATATGTTGTAATGCAAATGGAAAATATTGAACATGCATATAGACTTATTATAATATGTTAATTGGATGTAAAACTACTAATGATAATGATGACATATTACCTTATGAGGATAAGGTAGAATGGTTAATGAAAGACTGATATAGATACTAATAAAGGAAGTTTTGGAGCACTTATAAATGACCAATGGGTCAAATTTAGATCCAGAGGTGGATGACAGCCATACAAGAATGACTGGGTATGCTCATATAGTATTAAAAGGGAATCCAGGAAAGGGTTTCCCTGATAAAGGTCTATTGACCAAGAATGGTTGAAACATGAAAGGAAGTTGGCCCTAGGCATTTTACAACCTAAGTAATGGTGTGAATTACCTACTTGTACCAAAAGGGCAAGAGTGGATTCTTGATGGTTGTTTCCATGAAAGGGAGGAAACATAAATTTGAATATGTCTATGAGACTTGTCAAGTGATTGGATATAAGATCTCAACAGAGAAGGTTGTTATTAAATATCAAATAAATGAATAGGAATAACGTAAGAATGTGCAAGCAATGCACATATATGGTGTATAAATGTATGTATACTAAAGGGCATGATATGAATACTTGAGTAAGAGTGTAGAAGGAAAGGAGCATGCTTTCCTAAATTGAATAATACGATGGATGCATGGCTGACCCTATGCTGGAGGGTTTGAGTATTTTTTTAAAATAATAGCTTGGGAAAGTTTGTCATTCCTCAGAAAGAGCTAAGATGAAATTCTAAAAGAGCAATGAGAAAAGTGGCCTTTTGTTGGTTGTTATCTTGTAAACAGGGCATCATAATTATAATTTTATTGGTGAGACTGGTCATGGAAGTGACTGTAAGGTCTCATCAAAATTGGATGATGTTAAATAAATGTCAATAAATGAGGTAAAAAGGTGAAAGTGATGCACATACATATATGTAGGCATACATATACATTCTTAAAGGTATAACATGACTGTATAATCAAGTAGGATGTGAGGCAAGATGTCTACTTGCCATATATGAATGCATAATGTGAATACATGCTTATATTCCTTATGGAATATTAGGTAATTCCCTGGAGTGATGAAGCTAAGGATGACTCAAGGTTTAGGTCACCTCATATAGTGATGAATATGTAACAAGGAAAGTTGCATGTTGAAGAAGTTCCATGTGAAGGAACCGTGTAAAGAACTTTGTCCTGAGAATAGAGTTATAACCTGAATGACTACTGAGAATTGGACAGTACGATGCAAATCTTATTCATATAAGAATTCTGGATTACATTTTAAAATACAATGCATGCAAAGGGAACATGCAAATGAAGTTAACCAATCTGATTAGTAAATGTGTAGAATGCATTGGTTCACATTTAAATTGTGAACCAAAATATTGTTGTTGTAGCATGTTGATTTACCAAGAGAAAGTCAAGATAAAAATTGGTTGAAACTGATCAAGGAATAGAGCAGGAAAATCCCAAAAGGGATGGATTGTAGAAGAAAATAAGGAGAAAAGGATGAATACTTTTCTCATTCTAAAAACTCTTATTTTCTTAACAGAGTTGTGTGCCATAAAAGAACAACTATGAAAACACGTACGGCTAGTAAAAACAAAGTAAGCTAATAAGCATGTTTAAATGAATGGGCTTGGTTGAGCCATGATAAGTAAATATAGTGAGGCCTTAGAAATAACTCAGTTGGACTGAAAGTTCCAAACTGTGTAAAAGGAGTTGGAAAAAGGGAAGAATCCCTTAACTCCTTTCTTATTGTCTATTATGTTTCCCTGGTATGAGAAACTAATATGTTGATGAATGTAAATGTATTTGGCATGAGAAGAATGATAACTGCGTGACTATAGAGACTTCTAGAGATTCTGATTGTGTTTGCACTCATGAAAACATTGAGGGAAATTTGATAGATTTCATATAGATATGTTGGAGCATATCTGAAAATGTTTTACTGATTTAAATACATGCATTCTATTTAACATGACAAATAATATGATTGTGAAAGTGATGATGCATGTTATATGTAGGAAATGATTGACTTGTTGGAAAGGACAATTGCTAATGGTGGATAGCCTCAAGTAGAGGTTAAATGCAAGAATATTATTGATAATATATTTATGGAAGGAACTTGGGAGTCCCCATGAAGCACCAATGATGAAGTAATATCATAAAAGGTGTTGGAATCGATAAAATATAAATATTTTCATACCAGTGGGGCATATGGTATGAAGGGATTGGGTAAGAAATCCCTTAGATATTTTTTTATCTTAATGATATGCATGTGAATTTGAGTGGATGATGTATGCCATTGATACCTAAGAAGGGTATGATGTAGTTAAGGAACCTGAAGGATAGAGGAAATAACCTCTGGTGTCCAAGGATGATTGATATCCTTGCAAGAAATTAATGAACAAATATGCCATGAGTACATTGACCAATCAAGGAGTGATTGGGAATAAGAGTGCTCATAAGAAGAGCATTGATTAAATGCATTGAGGAGATGCACGTGGGAATAAAATGGTTAGGTATATGACTACCCATTGTGGAAGACATGTCTTCCAGTACTCTACAAAGTTGTAGAATGGTAAAGACAAGAATTGGGTGGCCAAGAATATTGGCACCGTGATTGTCAACAAAGAAAGAATGTTGGAATGCATTCATGTGATATGTTAATAAAATATATGCTAATTTGAGGTTATGATCATTCTGAAGTAGGAAGAATAGTATTGTTTTAATAATGAATATGGATAGAGAACCCATATGGTGAGAGGTTGGCTGAGACCCAACACATCAAGGAAAAGTGCCTAATATGAAATGTGGTAATCTGAAATCAATGCAAGGGTGCATTGTGTGTGAATTTGACCATGGGAATTGGCACATCGATTAAATTCATTTAATGATTGAATTGAAATTTGGGAAAGTTTGGTATGATGAAGTAATGCATGTGAAAGGAATGGTATTTCCTTTTTAATTTATATCACTGAATATGTTGCAATTGTTAGTATGCACAAATTTTGAAAATTGTTTGGAAGCCAATGCAAGTGTGCAAGGAAAATGTAATGTGCATGAGAACTAACAATTTTTTTGGCTATGTGAAGACAAAATTGTAGGAAGAAGGGTCCTAGATATGGAAAAAAAGTAATTCCATAAGGGGGACCAATTCCTACTAGTTATGAAAGAGCAAAATTGTTATGAGAAGGAAATCTCATACTTTTGAATTTGGTTCATATGTGGAACATATCTGAAAATGAAAATGTGAAATTTGAAAATATGTGGGTGACAAATTGTTATATTTTGGTACCTCGGAGGTACTTCTGTATTGACGACGCTCAACATGTATAAGAGATCGAGCATATTTATCTGTTAAGTGATTTTATAAAGTGACTTTATAAAGTGATTTTATAAAGTGTTTTTATAAAGTGACTTTATAAAGTGTTTTTATAAAGTGACTTTATAATGTGATTTTATAAATTCAAGTTGAACCTTTTATTATTTAATGGGTAAAAAGTGACTTTATGACTTTTGGGTCACTTACGTGATTTAAGTGAACTCAGCGGA
>JASDQU010102675.1:60278-92167 GCA_032191745.1 Picea mariana
TAGAGATTCTGATTGTGTTTGCACTCATGAAAACATTGAGGGAAATTTGATAGATTTCATATAGATATGTTGGAGCATATCTGAAAATGTTTTACTGATTTAAATACATGCATTCTATTTAACATGACAAATAATATGATTGTGAAAGTGATGATGCATGTTATATGTAGGAAATGATTGACTTGTTGGAAAGGACAATTGCTAATGGTGGATAGCCTCAAGTAGAGGTTAAATGCAAGAATATTATTGATAATATATTTATGGAAGGAACTTGGGAGTCCCCATGAAGCACCAATGATGAAGTAATATCATAAAAGGTGTTGGAATCGATAAAATATAAATATTTTCATACCAGTGGGGCATATGGTATGAAGGGATTGGGTAAGAAATCCCTTAGATATTTTTTTATCTTAATGATATGCATGTGAATTTGAGTGGATGATGTATGCCATTGATACCTAAGAAGGGTATGATGTAGTTAAGGAACCTGAAGGATAGAGGAAATAACCTCTGGTGTCCAAGGATGATTGATATCCTTGCAAGAAATTAATGAACAAATATGCCATGAGTACATTGACCAATCAAGGAGTGATTGGGAATAAGAGTGCTCATAAGAAGAGCATTGATTAAATGCATTGAGGAGATGCACGTGGGAATAAAATGGTTAGGTATATGACTACCCATTGTGGAAGACATGTCTTCCAGTACTCTACAAAGTTGTAGAATGGTAAAGACAAGAATTGGGTGGCCAAGAATATTGGCACCGTGATTGTCAACAAAGAAAGAATGTTGGAATGCATTCATGTGATATGTTAATAAAATATATGCTAATTTGAGGTTATGATCATTCTGAAGTAGGAAGAATAGTATTGTTTTAATAATGAATATGGATAGAGAACCCATATGGTGAGAGGTTGGCTGAGACCCAACACATCAAGGAAAAGTGCCTAATATGAAATGTGGTAATCTGAAATCAATGCAAGGGTGCATTGTGTGTGAATTTGACCATGGGAATTGGCACATCGATTAAATTCATTTAATGATTGAATTGAAATTTGGGAAAGTTTGGTATGATGAAGTAATGCATGTGAAAGGAATGGTATTTCCTTTTTAATTTATATCACTGAATATGTTGCAATTGTTAGTATGCACAAATTTTGAAAATTGTTTGGAAGCCAATGCAAGTGTGCAAGGAAAATGTAATGTGCATGAGAACTAACAATTTTTTTGGCTATGTGAAGACAAAATTGTAGGAAGAAGGGTCCTAGATATGGAAAAAAAGTAATTCCATAAGGGGGACCAATTCCTACTAGTTATGAAAGAGCAAAATTGTTATGAGAAGGAAATCTCATACTTTTGAATTTGGTTCATATGTGGAACATATCTGAAAATGAAAATGTGAAATTTGAAAATATGTGGGTGACAAATTGTTATATTTTGGTACCTCGGAGGTACTTCTGTATTGACGACGCTCAACATGTATAAGAGATCGAGCATATTTATCTGTTAAGTGATTTTATAAAGTGACTTTATAAAGTGATTTTATAAAGTGTTTTTATAAAGTGACTTTATAAAGTGTTTTTATAAAGTGACTTTATAATGTGATTTTATAAATTCAAGTTGAACCTTTTATTATTTAATGGGTAAAAAGTGACTTTATGACTTTTGGGTCACTTACGTGATTTAAGTGAACTCAGCGGACGACCAAGTCATGACCGTTGATCTCAAGAGGGAAATATATAATATTGACCATTCATCTCTTTGGAAGACCAAGGGTTAGGGGAGTTACTCATTAATGAGTAATAAAAAGAGCTTGAGAGAGAAGAGGGGGTGCACACTTTGAGGAGAGCTTGGAGAGGAATGTGAAGAGTCACTCATATTCTAAGAGAGACAAAGAGAGTTTGAGCTAGAGGAAAGAGAGAAGCAACAAGAGGGGATTGGCACACATCCCAAGGAGGGGATAGGAACGGATCCCGAAGAGGATTTTCATCATTTAATATAACCCTGTACCATACAACAATTGAAGGTGGGTCATACAACATTTAAGGTTGTGTGTACATCTGAGTTAATACATGAAAATCGAGGCAACCATTTTTGTTATTGTTTGGCATGATTTCCAAGGTGTTATGTTGGGTGGAATTTGTACAACTGAGGGTTGTTCCGTACAGTCAAATATGGCAACAAATTTCGAGGGTCATACTGTTGTATTTTTTTTGTACATGATTGTATAGTTGCACAAAAATCGATGCAACAAGTTTGGGCATAAAAATCAAGGTGTTTTATGCATATTTAGATAGATAAGTTGTTTTGTATTTAATATTTATTTTTCTGTTGTTGTAAACTCATAATTTTCCTAAGAGCTCAATAACAAGAATATCTCCTAGACTGGTTTTCCCCTTGTGGGTTTTTCTAGGGGCATTGCCCAGAAATCCATTGTGTCAAATGTCGTGATTTTTTCTATTGTTCATTGTTATTTCCCCTCCTATATTTTCGAATTGCTTAGACTCTTGTATTTTTTCTCATAGTTACAGTAAATGCACGTGTTTCCATTTCTTTATTGGTGAATAACTATAGGAGGTTGAAATATTGTGTGGGCTAAGTGTTTGAGATCATATTTTTTCAACTTGGCATTAGAGTAGAGCTTTTAGGTTCACCAGACAAGATATTTGACACTTGATTTTCAATGAGTGTAGAGGGGTTTATCCTAGAATAAGGAAGGGAAAGAGGAAGTCTCTTGGTGAGATGCTAAGAGCAAGGGATGTTTGGTGATATGCCAAGGTCGAGATCTTTGGTGAGATGCCGAGATTAGGATCTTTGGTGAGATTCCAAGATCAAGGATTGGGTCAATAAGGACTTTGATTCAAGGAGGAATTAGATAGGTGGAGAAGGAATTCCATCTAGATATCATGTAGGTCAAGTAGGAGAGAGAGCAGAGGCAACCTCAGTTTGGCTTCATAGGGAGTTTGGTGCTGATTTCCAGAGGGAGTTTGGAGTTTGGATCAATGTCAATGGGAGAGAAGGAGGCTCATCTCATAAGGCATATGAGTTTTGAGATGACACTGATGGAGGAGGAGCACAAGGATCTTGATCAGAGTTTAGTGCACATAGCTGGAGATGCTTCGAGCTTAGAGGGAGCATAGGATTCCAGTGTAGAGGGAACAACTACAATAACAAAGGACATGATGGGGTTAGAGACAGATCCAAGTGGAGGCTCCAGAAGTACCTCCCTCACTGAGAGGGAGTGTTATGTTTTGGTAGATCGAAGGTACTTATACATTTTCGACACTCAACATGTAGAAGAGATCGAGCATATTTTTGTCTTAAGTGACTTTATAAAGTGATTTTATAAAGTCAAGTTTATCCTTTTATTATTTAATGGGTAAAAAGTGACTTTATGACTTTTGGGTCACTTAAGTGATTTAACTGAACTCAACATACGATCAATTTGTGACCGCTAATATTAAGAGGGAAATATCTAATGTTGACCGTTCATCTCTTTGGAAGACCAGAGGTTAGGGGAGTTACTCATTAATGAGTAATAAAAGGAGCTTGAGAGAGAAGAGGGGGCACACACTTTGAGGAGATATTGGACAGGAATGTGAAGAGTCACTCATATTCTGAGAGAGACCAACAGAGCTTGAGATAGAGGAAAGAGAGAAACAACAAGAGGGGATTGCCACACATCCCAACAAGGGGATAGGAACACATCCTAAGAGGATTTTTAGCATTTATGACAACAATGTACTATGAAACAACTGAAGGTGGTCCCCTCATCATTTATTGTTTTCTGTACAGCTGAGTTAAGGCATAAAAATCGAGACAACCATTTTTGTTATTGTTTGGTATGATTTCCAAGGTGTTATGTTGGGTGGAATCCACACAACTGAGGGCTATTCTCTACATTCAATTCTAGGGAAAAATTTTGAGGGCCTTACTATTGTATTTCTACTGTACATGATTGTACAGTTGCCCATAAATTGATGCAACAAGTTTGGGCATGGAAATCGAGGTGTTTTGTGTAGATTTAGAGAGATGAGTTGTTGTGTATTTAATGTTGATTTTGTTTTTGTTGAAAAATTAGAATTTTCCTAAGAGCTCAATAAGAAGAATATATCCTAGATTATTTTTCCCCTTGTGGGTTTCAAGGGGCATTTCCCAGAAATTCATTGTGTCAAATGTGTTGGAGAAATTTCTATTTTTGACACACTAGTTTAGTGGGAGTTAACTGACTAGTTCTATTCTAGATCATCATTATTATGCTATTATGCATGCATGCATTCTGCTATTATGGATGTTATTTCATATATATAAGTGTATTCCACTCATTCATTGTATCATATTGATCATCATCTCTGTATCAATCATCAACTCATTGGAGTAGTGTGAATATATTTTCTCATTCTTCCATATTGAATCTCTCTTCCTTTCTTGATAATATTTCTGTGTACTTGTTTTATCTAGATCTCATGTATAAGTTTCGATGCAACATTGACATGGTATCAGAACTACATTTCTTGGAGCAAGCCAGACAAACCAAAGAATAAGGAAAATAAGAGTTTTGGTGAACAAAATCCATGGTCGTACCTTTTTGCAGTTATTTATCCCAAAATATTAACTTTTTGAGTAGACGGATCACATAAGAAGTAAATCAACCCACTCTTCAAGTGGGTTTTCAACTGTTTGGAGAAATTCTTCACTGTTTTCTCAGAAAGTAAGCCATAAGATCTCCTCTTGAAACTTATACGAATCCATGGTCGTACCTTTCTGCAGTGATTTCTCCAAAAATATTAATGTTTTGAGGAAACAAATCACGAGAAAAGAAAATCAACCCATTACGCAAGTGGGTTTTAAACCGTTTGGTGATATTCCTCACCGTTTTCTCAGAAAGTAAGTCAAAATATTTTCTCCTGAAACTGATGCAACTTTTCAGTTAAAGTGCCCTTTCTACAACGATTTCTTAGTTTTTCACTTGCAGATTGAGAGTAAATTTGTAGGGGTTCTCAGAAACAGTGGGAGAGATGGATAGGACACCTATTAGACAGTCCAACTTGGTGGTAATCCTCACACCATACAATTATTTCGATTGGAATCCCAATGCAGAATTCCAACTCAAAAGGAAAGGAATATACAACTTGATGATGGGGATAGAAACATAACCTACATCAACAATTGAGAAGATGAGATGGGTGAACCAAAAGGATGAGGTCACATGACTTCTTCTTGAATTGATTTCAACTTATCTATGGTTTCATGTTGCCGCATGCAAGAATCCAAATGAGAACTAAACCACCTTGGAAAGTTTGTTTGGAAAACAAGATGAGATGAGAGGTCATATGCTTGAGGTAGAGTTGAATGTTTTGGATCCTTAAATTTTTGATAATATACAAGATTTATTTACTAAGTTTAAATATTTGATATTGAGCTTAGAAACTTGTGGTATTGATAAGTCTAAACAAGTGAACCAACTTATTATAACAATCTTGGCAAAGCTAGGACCATAATATGTTGTCTATGTTTCCACTTTCCATTCAGGAAGGTATCTCATGGGAGTAAATTGGAAGATGCCTACCATGGATCAATTCATTGATTCTCTCACACATGAGTAGGAAAAACTCATTCATATGTGCCTAATCAAGGATACTAAAGCACATGAACTCACCATGCATGATGGAAATGGATCATACAAACAAAAAGGAAAGGGGAAATCACAACATCCAGAGCCACAGAAGAAGGGATATTCCAAACCCTTCAAGGATTCTTCAGGTTCAGGTTCATGTTCCAAAGAGAAGAAGAAGAATAAGGGAAAGAAGTGCACTTATTGCAATAATACGAATCATGATGAATCCACATGCATGAAGAAACATATCAATCTTATGGCTCAAGTACTTCAACAAAAGAAACTTGGAAACTTCATTCCAGAAGGAGCCAAGAAGAAGAAGGAAGAAGATCTTGCGTCAAAGAAAGGTAATCATCATGCTCTTGTTGAAATTATTCAGTTTCATCGTCAGATTCAATTTCAGTATTCGACATGCATGACAATTCCATCATTGCAATTGGTGAGGTGGATCACAAGTCAAGGTTGTATAAATTCACTAAGTTTTCAGACAATGATTCCTCTTTTCTACTTACACACAAGGAGAATACTTTGCATGCACCTCCAGTGAAACATGCATATACTCTTTTGTTTCCATCAGTTTCAGACATCAGAGATGATTCCATAGACTCAGATTTTGTACATGGAAATAAGAAGGAAGTAAAACCAGATAAGAAGCCAACGTTGAAGCTTCAACAAATGCCCAATAAGGCACAATTCACACTTCAGGCAACAAGTATCCTTCTAGGGAATCTGTTGGATTCGAGGAGAACTCGATCTCAGCATGAGGAGCCTTCTCATGTACTTTTAGCTTTAGAACCTGCAATGTCCATGCATTTCTATATGGTTCAATCTACTGATTCACATACCTACAATAAGGGTTGTGTTCTATAAAATGTGGTGAATTTTTCTATTGTTCATTATTATTTTCATTGCTATAATTTCATATTGCTTAGTCTCTTGTATTTCTTCTCATAGTTATAGTAAATGCATGTGCTTCCATTTCTTTATTTGTGAATAACTATAGGAGGTTGAAATCTTGTGTTGGATAAGTGTTTGCGATTAGTTTTCAACACATATTTGAAATAAATTTGATTGGAATTGATAATAACATCTCACGAATTTCTGTATGAATGTGATATAGGTGAGATGAAATATTTGTCCATGGAGGACGAAAGATGATTGTCAAGATGGAAAACATGGAAAAAAGCTATTGTTGTGACATGAGAACCTTGTGAGAAGCCGTGATCACCATAGAAGATGTTGTGTTGTGGTAACATAGGCTGGAGGTATGCCTCAACAGAGAAAGTCAGAGGGGCACCTTGGTTGTAAGACTCGATGAAGTCTATGAAACTCTTCTTGTGCAAGAAAACCTTGGCAAGGAAATATGGATCGCCCGAGGGACTGTATAGCAGAGAAGGGGATGCATGGGCATGGGCCTAGAGGGTGAGTGACCGTAAGGAAGAGGTGACTTCAATGACTCTTGTAGAGTGTTGATTGGGATCATGCACACAATGGGTATGTCAAAGGGAAAAATAGTGAGCCAAGCACATATGATAGCCACATGGATGAAAATCAATGAAATGTGCAGATAAGTATTATGTTGATATGTAAATTCTTCTTGAATTATGAAAAGTAATTAATTTTTATTTCTGAAATTGTGAATTAACATGCTTGTTGTCTTAAATTGTTGTAGGAATGTGCTAGATTCCAAGAGTCTGGGAAGGGACCAGGCCAAGAAGAGGAACAACATTGCTAAGACAGCTGGAAGAAGAAGGCATGGAAGGTATTTTTGAGAAGCAAAGAACATCAAAGACGATGTTCCTTTGAAGGAGGAGGGGATTGTAACACCCTCTCTCTAAATCCCTGAGCATATGTAATTAATAATTATTGGTGATTTTCATGCAATGGTATGTAAATATTGTAAATGTATTATTTTATTATTTATAGATGCCAAAAAATTGATTGTGGGGTGAATCCTTAAAGTATTGGCCATGATATCACTAGAGGAATGAGAGGAGGCCCTATTAAACTAAAGGACCTCAAGCCTTATTCATATTTTCTTCCTCAACCCTGATTTCAAGGAAAATAAATTAATGAGGAAGGATGGTAGTTGAAAAACCAACAAACCCAATGAATGGAAGTATGGAGGGGTGCCAATGGGGACATGAAGATGACAACTAGAGGACATCAGGAAAGATCACCACGGGTCCCCATGATTGACCCATGAGTTTCCTTCTAATAGAAGAAACAAAAGGACAAGTCGAGAATCTTCCCAAGCTATGTGTGCAAGAGAAGCACACGAGGGGCAGAGAGGAGGATATCATAATTTTGGGGTTGGAAGAGAAGATCTACATAGAGGAAAACGAGGGTATGTGTGCATGAGAGAGTAGAATAGCTCTAAATCTTGGGTTTGAGATCCAAGAAACCCAACCAGAGTTGTTAAGGGTGCGAGCTTGATGTTGGGAAAGAATTTGATAAACCTTGCAGAGGCACTGAGCCAGGTGGGTATGAGAAAAACTAAACTAAGAGTAGTGTGAAAGAGAGTAACCTTCACTTGTCAATCTCTATGAGAGTTTGAGAAAGACTCCCTGGTGGTATCAAGGCTTAGCACATAGGTGACCAAAGTGCTAAGAGTGAATGCATCTGAGCCTATGGTTGGGTGGAGAGGTGAAAAACCACAGGCAGTTGGATGGTATCAACTGTGAAACATATAAGTATTTTCATATTTTGAGTAGGGAATAAAGAGAATGAATTATATCTATGAATATATTCATGAATAGGATTACCTATAATGGTGCCATGGCTATGTATACTCACCAATTACTCGAATGGTAACTTCATCAACAACCCTTTATGTTAATGATAGACAAAACCTCTTTATGTCTGTACTTGTATCGCAGGTTGTGCAAGTGTATTGGCGAGTTGAATACTTATTATGTTTGTAAGTAATTGTGTTTTCTCGAAGTATGCATGCCAAGTATCTTTGAATATATAAATTTGTATGTTAATACAAGAGATTAAAAGATGAAGGCCAAAGGAGGTCGTTAAGTACTCCTTGTTCGATGAAAGGGGGGGGTCTGTGTGGGATTAGGGAATGTCATGGAAGGCACAAAAGCCCGAGGAAACTGTTAAATAAACTCATTACTTCCTAGTTGAGTCGAAGAGACTCAACAACCATTGATTCCTGAGCTGGAGTAGATCTCAGTTAGCAATCACCATTAACTCATGACTCATTGCTGTCATTTATAACCGGTTAAATGTGAACACATACCAGCAACATATATCATCAATATATCATCAACAAATCATCACCATAAGGAACACAAGATGTATGTACAATTTTCTTTTTATTACGGATTACAATCCTTGGGGTTTTTCAGCAACAACTAAATAGAGTACAACTCTACAAGAGCACTAGATCTATATGCAATACTCAGCTTACATCCTCAGCACCAAATGAGATGAGGCAACAATCCTCCATAGATATCAATCTGTCACAGGTACGCGACCTATTAGTAGTGCAACCCGCGTGTGTACATGCCTTGGCTCACTACAATCCATGTATGTACGCGGTCAGTCTATATTACAGCCTGCGTATGCCTTCTGAGTTACTTAGTGTTTTCTCTTCAAAATCAACTCAGATCCTCTGCAATCGGCAATCATATTCTCTTCTTTCTTTCACTTTCTAAACTGACCCACAACCAGTCACAACACATCCAAGCTCTCCAATAACTTATTCATGCTTCTCAACCATACAATATGAATGCTTAATCAATCATGCATAAGCAACCAATATACTATAGAAATCACATCAGTACTGAATCATAAGAGTGATGCTCACTCCATCAACCAACACAAATCACATCATAAAAACCATACCAAGAATGCCTTAATCATTCACCACACAACAAGCAATAATATCCATCAAGAAAATAATATAACCATACCAAAATTTCTATGGCAGATATGAGACCATAGAATGCATATCTGGAACCTGCTTCAGTCTTTAAGAGCCTGCCCTCAGCTCAACCACCAATCTCCATGACATCATCCATTGTATGCGCCCTGTCTTCATGTAACCCGTGCATGCACGTGCCCTGGCTCAATGTAGCTCGCGTAAACCTCAGAAACTAGGGTTTTTGAACCTCCGAGACTTTTGCCGTCAAGATCTTAGACATGCTGAAACTTTGATGTGTTCATGAGATCCTCCATACCTCTCTCTCTCAGAATAGATCTTCAATCATGCTCAAGAGATACACACATAAGATACATACAAAAAAGTACATTTCACAAGAGACCCTTGCCTCTAATTTATACTCTTCATCTTCTAGGTCACTTAACTGACTTCTAGGTCACTTAACCCATTTCTAGGTTACTTAACCTATTCTCCTCATTTTAGGGTTAACCACTTTCCAAAATAGAAAGTTCTCCATTAATTTGTCATCTAAATATTCCTCCTTGACTTTGTCACCTCAATTTATCAATTAAATAATCTTCTTTGATTTTGTCTCTTCACTTTATTATTTAGATAATCCTTCTGTACTTTGTCACTTTAATTTATCATTTAAATAATAATTTCTTCTTTGCAAGATCTTTGACTTCTTTGACCTTTTGGGGCTTCAAGACAACATATGAGCATTATGTGACATTCCACATACCACCGTAAATGGCATGACAAGCACTATCCAACTAGGATAGTTTCACCAACAACTTCATTGATCTTCATCTCATTATTCCATAATCAAACATGGGTTCTCCAACCATTCTTCTAGGATAACTCAACCGCAAAGCGTCTTCCCATGAGGGATTTCATCATAAGGGGACCACTTTGGAGTTCATCCATTTGTGCACCTTTTCAACCATGTTAAGACAATAATGATTCATCAATCCAACAATGCATCATATCAATGACAACTCATTGATCCATCTTCATCTATGCATGATTCCATTTGACATCTATCCATTCACAACAATCAATCACTTGACATCAATCCTTTGACATCAATAAATCAAACCATTGGCATCAATGACAACATGATCCAACAATCTCCCCCTTTGGCATTGATGGCAATACCAAAATTGATGTCAACATGTAGATAAGGCATGTTCTACATAAATAGTCAACAATGTGACTATCTCTCCTCATCAATAATCATCAATCAAATCAATGTGACTAACTTTCCCCCTTTGAAATCAATGGAAAAGGGTCATTCTCCCCTTGGGGCTGCTCCCCCTGCTTGAATTCTCCCTGGGGATGATCCCCCTATCTGAATGCCTTTGATCTTCCTCTGATTAATTTCTCCCCTTTTGAACAAGGGATATCACTCTGATCTAATGTTGAAGATACATCACTCATACTCCCCCTGGGACCATTGCTCCCCCTGGAACTATGCCTCTGTTCTCTTTCTTCAAGTATAGGGCTCTTTTCTCCTCCTAGAACGATGGGAAGAAGAATGAATCCCCCTATGGGTATGTCTCCCCCTATATTTTCTGCAAGATGAACAATATGCTACCATATGACGATACTTGGACCTGTTCATGCATCAAACTCATTCCATACCAACCATCATGAAAACAAATATATGTCAACAATAAAATAGAGAATCATGAGTAGAACATCACCCAAGTACATCATGTACCAATTGTGTGCCCATCATGCACAACACCCATGTACATCAATACCATACAATGTGCCATATCAACCATATGCCAACATGTGCATCTACCAATATGCCAACCATGTGCATCTACCAATATGCCAAACAAATGTCATATCACTCATGATATGTCTCCATCATGAACCAAGTGTCATAACCATGTATCTCAAACAAATACCATATGTTGTGCTAATAAAGTAATACCAATGGTGTACTATCATCAAGCATATACCATCTATGAGTGTACCAAACATGTATCACCACTTGTACCAAGGAAGTACATTAACCATGCAACAATACCACAACATGATGAATCCTCATACATGTATGCCAAATCCTTCCTAAAATATGTGCCAATCATACTGCTAGTAGGTGCCTCTACCAATGTACTAGAAATGTACCAATCATACATCAACTATAGATCAAGATATGACTCATCAATGATGTACAACATGATCACCTCATCAAATTACCAACTATATTTCCAATATGTAGCCCATCACCAAAATATCCAACAAATATTCCTCCAATAATACATCATATGATATATCAATGGAACTCAAAATGTGTACTAGCTATGTACATCAACAGATCAGAATCAATCCTCCATTCACTACATGAGAAAATACTAAACGTCAAACAACACATGAACTAGTAGTATGCTTCAATAGATCAATGACATCTCTAGCTAGCATCATCAAGATATATCACATAACCAAGGTGCCATAACTTCACTGTCATAACCAACATTGTTCTTCAACAGTCAATTCCTCAATCCATACTCATGGGTTAGTGCCATGCATCCAAGATGGCCTTTCATTAATTTTTATCATCACCTTACATAATCCAATAGAGAATCATGAAAAATTGCAGCAAATAGTGTCAGAATGTGCAACAAATAATGCCAGACCCTGCAACAGTGTGTTATATCATCACATCAATATGCAACCCATGTGCATTGCCCTTTTTTTTAAGGCTTTACTACATATACGCGGTTTGTTGCATAGACAACTCGCATATGTATGCGACCTATTCAAGGATAGCCTACATATGTACTCAACTATTACCACTATCACCCGTATATGCTTCAGTAGATGACACACTTGAGCCTTCCTTAAGGCTTCCATTATGCTCTGGTTGCTCAGTCTTCTTCACCCACTTCTGAAGGTGTCCCTTCTTCTCAGAACTTGAGCTCTGAGCTTCCATTTTTTCAAAGATTTCTCCCTTCCTTTATTCCTTCTTCTAGTCATGCTATGTGAAGTCCTAATCATGGAAATTCTTCTTGTGTTCCAGCACTCATGAGACTTGTGGCCAAATCCACTACAGCTGTAGCATCTCATGCTGTGACAGTGAACACCAATGTGTCCTACTTGATCACATCTCCAACACCTTTTGGTGTTATAAAATATTCTATTATATCTCCTTTCATCAGATCTACATTCCAAATCTTTGTGATCAAATTCATTACATGAATAACATTGACCATGAAAAAATATTTCATACCTTTTCTTTGGTGTCCATTTTCTTTCAGGTGTAAAGGTAGCTTCTTGATGTCTTTATTGCTTAGTTATTTTTAAACTTTCCTTGTCTTTTGTAGATGGTTGACTTGCAACCTTTTCTTCATCCTTTACCTCATTCTTATTTGAGGTGCTTTCTTCAGCATGTGTAGATTCTTTCTTGTATCCAAGACCTGATTTATCATTTGGTGATCTTTGACTTTCCAAAATTTCATTCAATATTAGTGAGCTATTCAAGAATTTGTTTGACTTCTCTACTTTCTTTCTAAGATCAACAACTTCAGCTTCTAACTTATGACATGACTCTTCCTTTTCATTAATTCGATTCTTTGATAGTTCCTCTACCATTTTGGCTTCTTCAATTTGGGTCTTGAGATGGACAATAGTTTCAAAACTTTTGCTAATCTCATCATCTACCTTCATATATTCTTTTTCATTATTTATTCTTGATCTCTTCTTCCTTTTCTTCTAATTTAGTTTTATTACTCTCTTCTTGTTCTTTGAGCATTCCCTTTAACTTCAATATGTTCCTTTGAATCCTCCTAAGAAACTTCTTAGTGTTATCCGAAAGATAGCTATAGTCTATATAATAATGGTCATTGCTATATTCATATAAACCATATTCAACTTTATTTTGAAGTGCTAATAGATATTCTTCTATTCTTTCCATGGGATAAATACCATCAAACTCTACACAAACTATTTCTAGATTTTCTTCTTCACTTGTAGAGAAAAATTCAACATCATCACATTTTGAATCATTGCAATCAAGAGTATTTGGAGATTCTTTACCTTCATTTGAAATACTTTCAAGATATTCCTTTTTTCCAACATCATCACATGATTCTTTTCTTTCATTTGAAATGTCTTCAAGATCTTCATTTGTGCTAACATCATCACTTGAGTCTTTGTCTTCATTTGAAGTGTTTTCAAGATCATATTTAGAAACAATGCATTCAAGAGTTTTTGGAGATTCTTTACCTTTAATGATCTTGATGGAGTGGTCTTCAACATATTATTTCTTGTTTTGATATGTCTCCTCTAGCTTTAGCCATATATCCTTGGCGGAAGTCCCATGCTCTCTTTGATAGGGCTTGAGAGTCCACTAAGAATGGTCTTGAGAGCCAATGCATCATTCTTCTTTCCTTCCCTTTGAGCTGCAAAATTTGTCTTGTTCTTCAAGGAAACTAATCCACCAATGGATGGCTTCCAAATATCCGCTCCCATTTCCTTCAAGTGTACTCTCATCTCTATTCTCCAAGTAGAATAGTTTTCCTCATCAAGGATTGGAACTTCATCATTCATTTGTGTGTCTATAGATCTCCTCCAATATTGTTAAGGCTTATATTGAAGGCCTGCTTTGATACCAATTGTTGGTAGTACCAACCACACTTAGAGGGGGGGGGGTGAATGAGTGTGGAGCCCTTTTTCAAAACTTCTCTCTTACAAAATACTCATTAGTTAGCAATCACCATTAACTCATGACTCATTGCTGTCATTTATAACCGGTTAAATGTGAACACATATCATCAACATATATCAACAATATATCATCAACAAATTATCACCATAAGGAACACAAGGAACACAAGATGTATGTACAATTTTCTTTTTATTACGGACTATAATCCTTGGGGTTTTTCAACAACAACTTAATAGAGTACAACTCTACAAGAGAACTAGCCGTATATGCAAGACTCAATTTACATATTCAACACCAATTGAGGTGAGGCAACAATCCTCCATAGATATCAATCTGTCACAGGTACGTGACCTGTCAGTAGTGAAACCCACGTGTGTACATGCCCTGGCTCACTACAACCCATGTATGTACATGGTCAGTCTTTATTACAATCTGTGTATGCCTTCTGAGTTACTTAGGGTTTTCTCTTCAAAATCAACTCAACTCCTCTGCAACCTGTAATCATATTCTCTTATGTCTTTCACTATCCAAACTGACCCGCATCTAGTCACAACACATCCAAGATCTCCAATAACTTATTCATGCTTCTCAACCATACAATATGAATGCTTACTCAATCATGTATAAGCAACCATTATACTGTAGTAATCATATCAATACTAAATCATAAGAGTGCTTCTCACTCCATGAAACAACACAAATCACATCATAACAACCATACCAAGAATTCCTTGAGAATTCACCACACAACAAGCAATAGTATCCATCAAGACAATAATATAACCATACCAGAATTTCTATGGAAAATCTGAGCCCATAGAATGTAGATCTGGAACTTGCTTCAGTATTTAGGAGCCTGTCCTCAACTCAACCACCAATCTCCATGAAATCATCCATTGTACGTGCCCTGTCTTCATACAACCCGCGTATGTACACGCCCTGGCTCATTGTAGCCCACGTACACCTCAGAAACTAGGGTTTCTGAACCTTCGAGACTTTTTCTGTCAAGATCTTAGACATGCTGAAACTTTGATGCGTTCATGAGATTCTCCATACCTCTCTCTCTCAGAATAAATCTTCAATCATGCTCAAGAGATACACACATAAGATAAATACAAAAAAGTACATTTCATAAGAGACCCTTGCCTCTTATTTATACTCTTCATCTTCTAGGTCACTTAACCCACTTTTAGGTCACTTAACACATTTCTAGGTTACTTAACCTTATTTCCTCAGTTTAGGGTTAACCACTTTCCATAAATAGAAATTTCTCCATTACTTTATCATTTAAATATTCCTCCCTGACTTTGTCACCTCACTTTATCGTTTAAATAATCTTCTTTGATTTGGTCTCTTCACTTTATTATTTAAATAATCCTTCTTGACTTTGTCACTTTACTTTATCATTTAAATAATAATTTCTTGTTTGCAAGCTCTTTGACTTCTTTGACCTTTTGGGGCTTCAAGCCAACATATGAGGGTCCTCCAACTTTGTAAGGCCATAACTCTCAAACCATGAGGAGTTATGTGACATTCCACATACCACCGGAAATGGAATGACAAGAACTATATATCTAGGATAGTTTCACCAACAACTTCATTGATATTCATCTCTTTATTCCACAATCAAACATGGGTTCTCCAACCATTCTTCTAGGATAACTCAACCGCAAAGCGTCTTCCCGTGAGGGCTTTCACCATAAGGGGACCACTTTGGAGTTCATCCATTTGTGCATATTATCAACCATGATAAGACAATAATGATTCATCAATCCAACAATGCATCATATCAATGACAACTCATTGATCCATCTTCATCTATGCATGATTTCATTTGACATCTATCCATTCACAACAATCAATCAATCATTACTTGACATCAATAAATCACTTGACATCAATCAATCACTTGACATCAATCCTTTGACATCAATCAATCAAACCATTGGCATCAATGACAACATGATCCAAGACCTTTACCCTGTTGAAATTTCATTATAGATAATATTTCACCTATAGCCGCTGGATAGGTTGTAGGATGAATTCCCACTATAGATCATATCAAAGGAATGGTGACTTGATGAGATAGGGTTCTAGTTGTTGGTTTTGTACCTTTATTATATACATAAAACTGTTATTAGGGATTTTTCATCATGTGTGATGAGGTTACCACAAAGGCAAACATAGTGGCCATGGTTTCCACGTGGTGGGGGTTGATTTGTCAAGGGTCAATAATGGGCCCTTATTGGGCTCAAGCCTTTAAATGAGCGCCTTGAACCCTAATTTTTAGATCTGTAGTCTGAAGAAACATCGGTCATCGATTTGATTAGATAATATTAGGAGGGATATAGTGCCCCATGGTACCAGAGCATCAGACCTCATAACATTTCTAAGGCCCAACCCTTTGGAAACCCCGATGCCCGATTTCCAGTGGGAAGGGTTCCCACGCAGGGTTCCATTCCTTTATATATATATATATATATATATATATATATATATATATATATATGCGTGAGAGGAAGGCAACATCACATGTGATGTGGGAGCCACGTGGGTAGATAGGAGGTCAAGGGGTTGAAACTTGGTAGCTTTTGATTTACTAGTAGAGCAAGTGCGGGCCCAAACTAGGTGTGGAGGCCTCAAATTAGCCCCCAAGTCCTCAACCATCAGATCTACCTGCTAGGAGATCTTAGCCATTGAAATTTATTAGTAAGGTTCATGAGTCATAACCCTGGGATTATTGAAATTAATTACCTTGAAATCCTGGGGATTAACATAAGTAATCACCTCGTAATCCCTGGATGACAGATCGTGAGGGATTTTTAGTGGGTAGGAGATTGATAAAGAGCTGCGATATGCTGCCCTTGGTTACCTAGTGGAGACACATGTCCTCCTTAAATCCTACATGATGGACATATTCCATCGTTGATCTTGATCATGGGTTAAATATGGACCTTGATTTCCCTTTAATTAAGCCCAACTTTCATTTTGGACCACCACGAAACTTAGAATGTGTTGGAACCTTATGCTCCACGTGTTGAGTCGTGAGAGGACCCTTATGTCAACATGATGTATCTCGACATCGGAGTATCAGGAAGTATTAGACTTCCCATCATATAGGTCTGTGATTAGCCGAGACGAGGATCATCAATCCTTTGATTGGCGATATAATATCCATCATCTAGCTCTTAAAAATAGTACTACGCTAGACTGAGAAGGAAACCATGGTAGTCATCGTATCTACTTGCATGAGATATTATCCATAGATCTCTTGGAGTCATAATCTTGATATTAATATAGCTAATCACCTCGTAATTTTCAGGATTAGATTAGTTAACCATGTCGTAATATCGGGCATTGGGCGTTTTCAAGGTTTATACTATGCTAGGAAAGTATTGAATTTTGATCTCCAAAGGTGACGTGTCACACGATGGATGACCCACAGGTTGTGAAATGGGAGGGACACGTGTCACCCATCAGTGGTTCCACATGTCACCTTGATTTGGCATAATTGGGTAGAGATTCATAGGAAAAATTGGTGCAACATGTTGAGTGGTACGAGTGCCACTTTTCATGCTAGGTGGCGGAAAATGCCAGGTCCTTGTGTCCAGTATGGGTTGTGCCACATGTTTGTCCTAAATTCTACACTTGACTGCTAAAGGGCAGAGTTAGGCCACCTCAAGTTTGGAATGGTTGGTTTTGTGATAATTTGATTTTGTTGGTCAGCTCAAGGATAGGTTTTAAAAGATGGTGACCTACTTGGAAAATCCACACAGTATGAAGGTAGATTATCCTTTTCTAATGGTATGGATATTAATGGACAATTGGGGATATGAAAGAAAAACACAGGAGACAATATCCAACAATGCAATGAATTGCTCGCTATGTGAGAATAAAGACTTAAAATAATATCTTAAGACTTAGAAAAATATCTAGATGCAAATCATCCAAGAGATTGCCAAATATTTGATCTTTTCACTAAACAATAGTTGTATAACAGGTTTCATAATCAACAAAAAGATAAACTAAAAAAATGGCTAAAAGAATAAGGAAATGTACATTGCACACATCACAAAATTTGCATTCAATACAAGATTAAACACATACATATTTCAGTAAGAGAACACAACTGTCCATATATTCATTAGGTAGAGAAATTTACAATCATATGAGCATGTCCAACCATTCTGATACTTCTATTTTTTCTCCAAAAATTGAACCCTCTTTTCACTAAAAACTCTTTGACCCTCAAGCAATACAAAAACTGTCTATTAGAGGATTTCTACCAATCCGAAAACTAGATATCAACTTTGCATAACAACTAAATGACTGGACTATCATTCCTTCATTACAACTTGGAAGCACCTCTTTAACTGGAGTGCATATAATAGTCATGACACTCTTTAACTTATTCTCAACAAAAATGTGGATCATATCACACAAAAATGATCACTTATTGTGTTTTGATATTACTACCTTGAACTTAAAATAACTAGACATCTATAAGTGCAAAATACCTCTATTGTCTAACTTGGAGTGAAAAAAACCTTTAACAAAACTAATGTGACTGATGGAAGTGACTAGAACTGTGCCTTGATATCCATGTGTAATTTCAGTTGGATTCTAACTGGTAGATAACTTGATGTGCTAGAAGCTTCCTCGAACTCTTTCTCCTCTTTGACAACAGTAAACTACAACAAAACTCACCTAGAAAAATGACCTCAAAGGTCTCTTTTATTCTCTCAGACTATGATAAGTATGTAAAATATGAGAGATTTTTTGTACATGGGCTCATTCCCAACAAAACCTCTTTCCGTTTTCAAAAATTCATTTCTATTTGTTTGGGAGGTGCATCAAAAGACAATGACAAAAATAGGAAAAAAAGAGCATGGCGAATTTATGGAAAAACGTCCTCAAAGGTCTCTTCGATTCTCTCCGACCTTGATACCTGTGTAAAATATAAGAGGTTTTTGTGCATGAGATTTTTTATCAACAAAAACCTCTTTCATTTTTCACAAATTCACCTCCAGTTGTTTGGGAGGTGTGCCGAACGAGAATGACAAAAACAGGGAAAACACAGAGTTGTTTCAGTAAATTTGGGAAACACCTTTTGATTTGTCTTCTGTAACCTTTGATACTTTCTTTGAAGCTTGTGATACTTCTTCTGCAGCTTATAATGCTGCTTCGATTTCATTTCCCCTCTCATTTTCATTTTGGGTAGTTTACCCTTATGTTTGGTAGGGGTTGATTGTGTATTTTTAGCAATTCCAAGTGATAATGGAATTTTTGAAATATCCTGTGCTTGCTGCTGCATACCAAAACACCTGTTACATTCATTTTCCCTCATTTTTGTAGTGGATGAACTCAACTGCAATCGAGGGATTTCCCCTTTAATTAGGGTTGTTGACCTGTTTGCACTCGATGAGTACCTTTAGTTTAGGGAGGCCTTTCCTTGTCTGCTAGTTGTTGTGATATATTCAATGAGCTACCGGATTTGCAAGAAAACTTATCCTCTATGCCATACTCATCTCCTTTATCATCGATCTGTGTATCAATATGATTTTCTTACTCTTGTAAACCCACATATTACAGAAAGTAATCACAAGACATTTCAATTTCATCCAGTGCGAAGACTGAGCGATGAGCTAATTCTTGAACCTTAATTCACTGAGACTGCAGAACATGAGTTGATTGTGCCCTTAATTTGGATGAAATTTCACCTGAAACTATAATTCTCCGCAACCTCTTGTGATGATGACAACTGTAGGTGAAGTTCACACGATCTTAACATGACCTTAAAACAAGCTATGTGATCATGAACTCATAAATTACTGGTGTACTGGGGTGCTCATGATCATGTGTGCGGATGCAGGCACCAACATTGCACTTTTTTAAATATTTGAATTTATTTCTGAACGTTAGGAGAGATAAAACAATGCGCTTTTATCATGTTTGCAAGAACATGCCTGTTCTTGCAATCAATGTTGTTATAAATTGAAAAGTCCTCGCCAACATGTTAGAATCTTAATAAAGTATTACAATATGACAACATGTTGTTAACCCAAATCAGACGTGCACAATATTTCATGAAAGCAATAAAAATGGTGCAAAAATAATAGAAGGGGAAAACAAATCAAGCTCACACATAAACCATGGAGAAGCATTAGAACAAAAATCAGGCTTTAAGAGGATGTATAGGTGAATGAAGGGGAGGGGAAGGGATGCAGATCTAATTTCCAACATTGGATCCAATCAGGGATAACACTTCCCTGTGAGGTGATAAGAACAATATATCAAATTCCTTACTTCTCCAAACTTGTTGTCACTTACCTTTGTTTATGTCTTCCAACCATTCTCTTTGTCTTTATTCAAACTGAAACTTGAAACTACAACTACACCCCAGTGCCTTTGTTGGGATATGGAGTCTCTTATTCAAACAAGCTACTAAAAACCAACACACTGAAAAACAATCTGCGAACTAAAAATTAAATGCTCAAACTACGAGATTATTCTCCTACTCCTAACCAACATAAGTCAAGGTGATCACATAACATGAAATTGCCAATGCAACCAAGCAAGAAGGTGTTTGACAACATACCCTTTCTTTTTGCAGCTGAATAAAAGAACTTAGAAATACAAATATTTTTTCAACAGAAATTGAATGGGAAGCTTATACTTACAGCTGCAACTTGATTGCATGGAAAATGTTGTAACATTTAATACCTCTAGGAAAACTAAATCCATGCAAGTGGCCATCGGATCTTGAAAATCATGATGCATGTTCAGTTCATAACATAAACCTAGATTCTTCTTTGTGATTTCAATATCATCTCCTCCAATGCTCTTTAAAAAATTTGTTTCACAACTATCATAGACTAGGTCACTGCTAAGGAGTTCTAGTTGTATCATTGTAGAAATTTGCTTCTCATCATCAAGATTTTGATCATAGATGGGATGGTCTTTAAAAATTCTTGAAACCTGAACTTCAAAATCCTCCATTTCATGACATCCTTGGGAAATTGACTGCGTTATAACAACATTATCTATTTCAACCTTTGGAGCAACAATCTCACCATCACAAACATTGTTAGAGATATCTGATATAATGTAAAATGTTTCTACAAAATTCTGATCAGTTTTTTTATCATCAGAACAATCAATAAAAATTTCCTCCTGAATAGAAAAACTAGAGAAGATTTCACAAGGGGATGTCTCTTATTCCACTTGTTTAATATTAACTCCTTTATTATTCATACTATTAGAGGAACCATCTATAGAATTCTACATATATAAATCAAACTCCTCACAACAATTTTCAAAAAGAAAATCAGCTGGAAAAAACCTTTTACAATGATCACGAAATGTTGCATGGAAAATTTTCAGGGAAGATATCCTAGTAAGAGGCAAGGATCGATACCATTCACGGGCATATCCATCTAATGAGTACATGAAAATTGTCATTAATACATCCTCATGATGTCTACTGAACTGATGCATGACTTCATGGAATTCAAGAAAATGATCTGCAGGGTTATCATCTTTATCTTCTCTAAATCTAGGAAAGTAATCACCCCACTCATCTATAGTAGGAAAAACATTTGGAAAACCGGGAACAATGGATAAATTAAGAGGAGAAAACCTCCAAGCCAAGTTGGCTTCCATTTGAAAATATGACTTCTTGAAACTGTGGAGTCGCCCCTGGATTCTTTAACCATGGATTCACCAGGTGAATGATCTACAGTATGAATGTGTCTGGGGTTTGTTCACCATCAAATATTAGATCTGATCATTTTCGTTCTCCCAGGGAAAGTTATTTCGTTACTCCATTCCCCGAAAACGACGCCAAAATATATTGGTCCTAAAGTCCGCACCTAACTGCTAAAGGGAAGAGCTAGGACACCTCAAGTTTGGAATGGTTGGTTTTGTGATAATTTGATTTTGTTGGCCAGGTCAAGGATGGGTTTTAAAATATGGTGATTGTTTTGGACAAGCCACACAGTATGATGGTAGATTCTCCTTTGCTAATGGTATGGACATTAATGGATAGTTGGGGATATGAAAGAAAAACACATGAAAAAATAGCCAACAATGCAATGAATTGCTCACTATGTGAGAATAAAGACTTAAAATAATATCTTAAGACTTAGACAAATATCTAGATGAAAATCATCCAATAGGTTTCCAAATAGTTGATCTTTTCACCCTAAAATAGTTGTATAACAAGTTGCATAATCAAAAAAAAGATAAACTAAAACAATGGCTAAAAGAATAAGGAAATGTAAATTGCACACTTCAAAAAATTTGCATTCAAGACAAGATTAAACACATACAGATTTGAGTAAGAGAACACAATTGTCATCAACATATATTCATTATGTAGAAAAATTCACAGTCATATGAGCAGGTCCAACCCTTATGATACTTCTACTTTTCTCCAAAAAATGAACCCCCTTTTCACTAAAAAGTCTATGACCCTCAAGCAATACAAAAGTTGTCTATTTATTAGTATTGCAAAGGATTTCAACCAATCTGAAAACTAGATCTCAACTCTGCATAAAATCTAAATGACTAAACTATCATTCCTTCATTACAACCTGGAAACACCTCTTTAACTCGAGTGCATATAATAATCATGACACTCTTTAACTTATTCTCAACAAAAATGTGGATCATATCACACAAAAATTATCACTTATTTTGTTTTGATACTACTACCTTGAACTTAGAATAACTAGATGTCTATAAATGCAAAACACCTCTACTATCTAACTTGGAGTGCAAAAAACCTTTAACAAAACTAATGTGACAGATGTAAGTGACTGAAACTGTGCCTTGATATCCATGTGTAGTTTCAKCTAGAGTCTAAATCGTAGATAGCTTGATGTGCTGGCAGCTTCCTCGAACTCTTCCTCCTCTTTGACAATAGTAAACTAGAGAAAAATTCACCCAGAATTTGATGAATTTATGGGAAAAATGGCCTCAAAGGTCTCTTTGATTATCTCAGACCGTGATATATGTGTAAAATATGAGAGATGTTTTTGTGCATGGGCCTATTCCCCCAAAAAAATTCTTTTAGTTTTCAAAAATTCATTTCCATCTGTTTGAGAGGTGCGCCAGAAGATAATGAAAAAAATAGAAAAAACAGAGCATGGCGAATTTCTGGAAAAACGGTCTCAAATTTATCTTCGATTCTCTCATACCATGATACCTGTGTAAAATATGAGATAGTTTTTTTTTCATGGGCTTGTTCTTAACAAAAACCTCTTTCAATTTTCA
The DNA here is from genome assembly GCA_032191745.1 of Picea mariana. Lineage (NCBI taxonomy): Eukaryota > Viridiplantae > Streptophyta > Pinopsida > Pinales > Pinaceae > Picea > Picea mariana. Next base: position 83,748 of record JASDQU010102675.1, read on the forward strand.
CAAATTCACCTTTAGCTGTTCGAGAGGCGTGCCGAACGAGAATGACAAAAACAGGTAAAACACAAAGTTTTTTCAGTAAATTTGGGAAGCTCCTTTTGATTTGTCTTATGTAAACTCTAATACTTTCTTTGTAGCTTATGATACTTCTTCTGCAGCTTAGAATGATTCTTCGATTTCATTTTCCCCCTCATTTTCATTTTGGGTAGTTTACCCTGTTGTTTGGTAGGTGTTGATTGTGTATCTTTAGCACTTCCGGGTGATAATGGGATTTTTGAGATATCCTGTGCTTGCTACTACATAATAGAAAACCTGTTACATTCATTTTCCCTTCGTTTTGCAATGGAGGACCTCAGCTACATTTGAGGGATTTCCTCTTTCATTAGGGTTGCTAACTTGTTTTCACTCAATGAGTACCTTTAGTTTTGGGAGGCCTTTTCTTGTTTGTTGTTTGTGGTGATATCTTCGATGAGCTACTATATTTGGGAGAAACCTTATCCTCTATTCCATCCTCATCTCCTTTATCATTGATTTGTGTATCAAGATACTTTTCTTACTCTTGTAAACCCACAGATTGTAGAAAGTAATCCCAAGACATTTCAATTTCATCCAGTGCGAAGATTGAGCAACAAGTTGATTCTTGAACCTTAATTTGCTGAGACTGCAGAACATAAGTTGATGGTGACCTTAATTTGGATGAAATTTCACCTGAAAATATAATTTTCCTCAGCCTCTTGTGACGATAAAAACTGCAGTTGAAGTTCACATGATATTAACATGACCTTAACACGAGCTATGTGCCCATGAACTCATAAATGACTGGTGTATTGGGGTGCTCATGATCATGTGTGCAGATGAAGGTGCCAAGACTGCACTTTTTTTAAATATTTGAATTTATTTCTGAACATTAAGAGAGCTAAAACTATGCACTTTTACCTTGTTTGCAAGAACAAGCTTGTTCTTGAAATCAACATTTTTCTAAACTGAAAAGACCTCACCAACCTGCTAGAATCTTAGTAAAGTATTCCAAGGTAACAACATGTTGTTAACCCAAATCAAACATGCACAATATTTCATGAAAGCAATAAAAATAGTGCAAAAATAATAGAATGGAAAAATAACTCAAGTTGACACATAAACCATGGAGGAGCATTAGAACAAAAATCATGCTTTAAGAGGATGTATAGGTGAATGAAGGGGAAGTGCAAGGATGCATACCTAAGTTCCAACACCACATGTCATGCTAGGTGATAGACAATGGTATTATTCCACACCATGTGGCAGGTGAGTCTAATCAACGTGTTATGCCACATGACAGTTCATGGTAGTGCCACGTATACCTAGGTGCCAACTCATCTTGGATCAATCTTTTTAGGATATATGAATTAGTAAAAGGTGTAGTCCCGATGACCCGAGGAGATGTGTCATTTTTTGGTAAAAGAAGGCCTCGGAAGAATGTGAAGCATAGTACTATGCGCAAGGAAGGTCGGGGATTGAAGTGTCGAGGGTCCGATGGCCAGGTGGCAGGTGCCATGCCGACGACGCTTTGCATGGAGAAAAATATAGGACACATCAGTGCCTCATCATATGGGAATGATGACGCGGATCCATGTGGTAGTATGGATGCACTTGACCATTAAAGGTCCAAAAAAATTCAAAGGGCCATAACTTTTGATCTAGAGCTCTATTTTGAGCAAACTTACAGTTGTTGGAAATCTCTCGGTGAGTAGAAGAAGATGATGTCCTTGTTAAAGGGTATCAAGGAGGTTTAGGAAAAGGGAAAATTTTAACACCCCATCCCTTAAAAGGGTACTTAAGGGGTTGGGTGTGGTACAATATCCTTGTTTAATAGATATGATTTCATCAGTGCCTCTACTCAATATAGGATTACCCTCCTCGCATATCCCAGTCTTAACATTACCAGTGGGACCCACATTAATTAACGGTTGAGATCGGATCTCACCCATTTTCAGGTCGATGGTCTACTTCCATTCTTATATCTTCTCTTTTTTAGAGTACTTTCGTTCTGGGTCCACTGACTACTCTGATTAAGTAACTCTGACCATACATGCCCCGAAAGATCGAAAGGACCACACTCATGGAATCTGGTGGGTATCGTGTACTCTAGGGTTTGAAATTGAACACTGGATAAGGGTTATAAACCTTCCTCCTTGGAATAATTATCATGAGATATACCGGATATGGTTTTACAGACACTCTTTCAAGAGATCTAGGGTCCTCAGACTTACTTCCTTAAGAATTACCATTTAAACGTCTACACAACGCCTCTGACAGATCTTACTCCGACACATTAATGATTAGATCTAATGGTCCAAAATTTACCTCATCCATTCTCTGATGGATCAACGATCTCAGTTGGATCAGAGTCTCCCTCATCAGGGTCCTATTCTAATCTCTCACTTGGTCACTCCAATGGTAGGCCCATCCAACCAATGGTCTAGATATGCTCACCACGCCAATCCAATGACTGTGAGTCATTCTGAGTAGATTCAGGTTTTCATGAGGAAAAATAGTCTGATTCTGGACTTAAACCTTCAAGAACTTATTCAAGAGTTTTTACCAACTCTCTAAGGGTTAGAAAATAAATCTAATACCATCAAAGGTCTCTTGATTTTATGAGAAAGTAATATCTTTCATATCTTGCAATATTTCCACACAAATATCACAACTACATCAGGACTCAGGGTCCTCCTTTTCTCATAGGAATCTCATTGGTCAACATGACTTCTGCATCACTGGTTAAACGATGTTTTTGTCCATGTCTTGCAAGCTTTCCTATAAATATATAAGGTCCATAGTGATATAGATTGTCCATACTTATTCATTTTCATGATTTAACAGGTTAATAATGACAACGCCATTCCATACCAATTATTCAAAGGTTTCATTTATCAATTACAAGCATTTACATTTCCCATTGAATCATAAAATTTCATACACCCATCATTCATGAATAATTAAACACGTCAAGTTATATACTTATCTGATTAGGGAAAATTTCCAACGTCAACTGACTGAGAGAGGATGCCTTTCCTCCCAACCTTAGGCCATACCATAGAGTGCCTTGCAACAACATTCCACCCCCGTGCCAAGCCATAATACCAAAAGGAGAATGATTCAGTTGGGCTGAAAACTGGAGATGACCCAGGAAGGTTACTCTCCTTCCTCCTCTGACAACATTAGAAGTTCCCCCCTTCCCACTGAGCCGAGGAACTCTATAGGTTTATCAGGTGGTTTTTCAATTGGATTTCCTCTGCATAAGGGAGTTCATTTTCTAATAAACAGTTTCTCAATGACCTCCCCTTACCAATGCCAATTTCTATCCAGTAAGCACCAAGTTGTAGTCCTTCTTATTCTAGTTTGGGTTCGAGTATTCTCTGTTTAGGGTAATCACTCTCAAATTGGACGAGTTTCCTATTTTCTTCAAGGAAACCTTCTCACTTTCCTTCCTCTTCAAGCTAAATTCATGAAATTCTTTATTCTCAACACATGTTCTCTTGTGAGTCTATCGCTCAAAAATTTGATGCATATCTTCTTCTCCCAACTCTCGTATGCACGTTTCTTTCTTTGGTCTCTGATACCATGCTCTACTTGCTAAGCATCTGGTTGAACATACCCTTTTATGTGTGTGTTTGTGTGTTGTTTTTGGTGTTTTTACCACCTTTGGTATTTTATTCCACTGATCTTCTTGGGATTATCGTGGCCTTCCTATAGTCCACAGTTCTGATTTTGAAGGGGGAAAGCCATGGTGTCCTTCTATCAGTCATTTGATTCTTTTCTTCTCCAAAAGGCCAATCTATCAACAACCATTAACTGCCTCAACCACTTCCCTATCCTTCCATAACTTTTCACATGTCTCTTTCATATTGGGTATGATGGGAGGTAGGAATTTATGCTCAACAAGCATAAGTTAGATTGTTAAACAAGCTTCATGTTTTTCTACATTTATTAATGTGCAATGTGAAATGTGCAATTTATCAAATAATTATTTATTCAAGATTAAATAATCAATTATTGAATGTTAAATGTTAAATTATTTATTAATTATTGAATATTAAATAATTAGTTATTTGATATTGCAATGTGCTACGTGTTTTTGCTTACATGTGGGGTCTTTTGCACAAGTATATCCCCAAACTATATGGTTATGTAGCTGTACATTGAATGTGCATAGGATTTTTCTTTGACGATTTGTCTACAAGTTCGCATAGGCATATCCCCTCATAGGTATGGTATTAGTTATTAATGCACAATCAATAGTAAGCAATTTTCAATTAATTAATTAATTAATTAATATCGCAATGTGTAATGCACTGCTGCTTATGTGCATATACTTTTGCACATGTATATTCTTGCACATTATGGTTCCGTACATGTACATTGAATATGCATAGACCTTTTCTTTGATGATTTGTCCAAACCTCTACACAGTTATATCTGTGCATATGCATGATATTATTTATTAATGTGCAATGTGCAATGTGCAATATGCAATATGCAATCTATTAAATAATTAATTAGTTATTAACTATTTAATAGTATTTAATTATTAAATGTTTTATATTGCAATGTGCAATTCCCTACTGCTTATGTGTGCATACTTTTTCATTGCCTATGTGCGAAGACTTTTCCACAGTTATATCGCCACACAACATGGCTCCATACCGATTCATTGTATGTGTGGACACTTTTTCTTTCACTATTTGTCTGCACCTCCACATAGGTATATTCCCCACACAAGTTTGTTTGTTAGTGTTGCATATATGAGTAAAAAAACCATTTATTCTTTATAAAATAATTAATTATTTAGTATTAGTTATTAATTAGTATATCCCCCACACAACTATGGTTATTGCAATGTGCAATGCATTGCTACTTATATACAAAAACATTTTCACTGCTTATGTGTGGATACTTTTCCACATGTATATTTCCACACAATATGCCTCTGTACCCGTACATTGTATGTGAAGAGACTTAAACTATGGAAAAAAGATATAAATTAGTGCAATGTGAAGTGCACTACTGCTTATGTGCAGAGACTTGTGCACACATATATCCATGTACAACTATGGGTCCGCTCTAGTATCTACATTAATAAATATATATATTTTAAAAAGGCTAGAATATTTTATTCATTAAAAAGGTCGTGGTCGAAACTACTAGATACAAAAAGACCAATTTCAACACAAAAGTGTAGAATAGTCCCTACTACCACTTCCATCAACAACCATATGTCTTTCCTAACTTTAGAAAATCTCTAGATTCTATCCCTATTACAAAAATTGATAGAGTATACTTGGTAATATATATTATTAATACCTTGTTGGATCCTGGCCTATATCTCTATAGGTTATAGTGTTGTCTCATCTATTATGTCATGAACTTCCACTGGATCCATTGTTTCATTTAAATCTAGTAGCGACACCTCCTCCATAACTGTCCTGCCTCCATTTTCCTCCTTAGAAGATGAATACTTGTGCACCTAGTCCCTCTGCTCGAGTTGGATCTGCATTGTTTTGAGTTGACTGCGAAGAAAATCAACGCCATTATGTAGCTACCCCATCAAGACTCGGTGTTGAGCCAAAGTATCCAAAGATAATTTGATTGTGGATTTGAGAGAACTAACTTGGATGACCAGATGTTGGCATTCCATAAATTTATTATTCTCCATTTCCCACTTCTCCTCCGCATTAACCTTGTTATCCTGACTTTCCAATATGTTGCGGCACCACAATAGAAAGAAAATAAATTCGACTAGGCCTACACCAGAAGCAAATGAAATACTAGAAAAGCCACTCCTTTCAAACCCCGACATGAAAGAAAGGAAATAGTTCATACAACCAACGGCCTGATCCAACAAAAGACCAAAATGGGATGCCAACACCAATACCTCATTGTCGAATTTAATAGCATCACCACTGAACCACAATAAAACCTTGCGTCAACTTCTTACCTAGAAATCCTTTCACAAATAAACTCCCACGAGGTGGCCATTTGGGCTATCCATCATGTTGATGACTTGGCCCAAATTAACTTGATTCAGGACGAGAAAGTCGACATTATATAAATGCAAGGTAAGGGAGGGGAAGTAAAGTTCTGGCCCTGTAGAGAATTATCAATATTATTTATGTATTATTTAGCATAGGTATATCCCCACAAATCCATGGATCCATCGTCATATAAAGTGTCCACACATAAGAAGCGCAAAAGTATCTGCACATAAGCAGTTTTGCATTGCACATTGCACATTGCACATAATTAATAAATAATTAATTATTTAATATTAAATAATTAATAAACATGTGCGGTGATGCTAACAAGTCATCAATGCAAAACTCTATGCACATACCATATGCTCCTACGAGGTCATGTTGTACACAGATATACCCATGTAAGAGTCTTCACACATAGGCAACAACCCATTGCACAATATCACAATGCATATATGCAAATAATTTTGCTCAAATTAGCCAATTTTCATGCTAACCCAGTCATTTATGACACCTTTACTTGCGTTGATTTGCAAAACAAACAGACATTATTTATCAGTTGTGAAAAGTAAACATTCCCCTTTCCTACGAGTTGTCTAGTAGTTTATACTCATGACTACCCATACTCTGTGAGTAACTTACTTGTAGAAAAGAATTTTGAGTAAAAGAGTGACAACCATACCTGTCACAATTACTGTCATTTGTAAACGCAAAAGTTTCACAGCATAGATTTTGACAAGCCACGTATTATGCACTATAACTGAAGCATTTATGCCACCATGATTTACTAGGATTTGGAAACAAAGAAGAGGAATAGGTAATAGACTTCATGCAAGGTAAATGTCTTGTTTTTCTGAGACCTAGATAATGGTTCCTATTAATGATTATCAATGTTTCAAACATAGTTCATATGTGCGAAAATTCTCTTCAGGTGAATACATCCCATCCATCCCGCTTTAAAGAAATTGCACCTCACTAATATACTATTTACAAGGTTTGCCTAAACCAAGGTTCATTAGAAAAAAAACACTATGACAAATAAACAAAGGAAATAACCCTTTTGTGGTGATATTATCAATTCACTAGCCAAGGAAGACATGAATTTACATTGGTATGCCTCCTACCAATGGTTCTTGAACAAGACACCATAAGAAAAGAAAAATGGCAGACTTTGGACCACATGTCTGGTCAATGTTGGTTGTGTTCCTGAAGTATTCGACTTCAAATAAATCGTGACCTAGTGCACTTGAAGGTTCAACTCAAGGACAAGGATGATTAAAGTAACAACAAAAACAAATAATTCAATCGTGCTTACTCCCATAATGTTCAATAAAATGTTGTGTCTTCCCTTTGCAAATAAAACACTTCACCTTGCGGATGCAGATGTCTTTATGGATTCTCAGAAAAGGGGCTCTAATGTGTTAAAAGACTTTATGCTACCTTTTACAAAAATCCTGATTGACCTTTTAACAATCAATAAAACCTTGCTACAAGAACCATATCGAGAATTTCCATGGTTGTTCGCCCATGTCATTGATCGCGATTCGACTTCACACATACCCAAGTTTTGCAAGGATTCCTTGTTTGATTGGGGAGAGGTCATATCAAATGAACTTTGTTTTCAGTTAAGTAACTACTTTAGCACTCAATAATTTTCATGGCCACATATTTTGTATTTTCAATTGTATTTTGCAATTTCTTTGACAGTCTCCCTGTCAATGCAACTCTTAATATACATAATAAACCAGTTCAGTTCTGGTACCCAGTTCTATATAAACATAAAACATCATTCAATTTTTGCATTGTTTAAGATAAGTTTGTTAGAGAGTTCACACACATATTTGTTGGGGAAGAGCCCAAGAGAATAACCTAATAAGCTGAATATTTTCTTAAGGAAAATCACATTTGCATTCAAGAACAAAGCCACACTTACAGTCACTTGTATGACTGTCAAGAAAACCTGCTTCTACTCCCTATATTTCTCTATGATAGATATTTTGTTGCAGAATTTTTCCACCAATATAAAGCTTGGTGTATTCTATTTTACAAAAAGAGAAAAAACCAATTCATTACATTGCCACTTCGAGTTGGGATACAATGATCAAGAATATATCCCATCTGAAATAGGTCCCAGAGACACTTAATATATTTAATCTAAAAGAAACACAATCAGTAAGGGGTTTTGATCCCGATAGACCGTTCTCTCGACATTTAGCATCAATAAGGTACAACAATATATTTACACTATTTGATGATGAAAATCCTTAGAAATCGTCAAAAAAGGAAAAAAATGCATGTACTGATAACTTGTTAATAGAAATAAAGTCAAATACCAAAAGCTAGGGTAAACCAATGGAAAGGGGTGAGACCAGTCCTAATGTATAGTCCTTCTCCAATTTCCAGCCACAT
>JASDQU010102675.1:100356-113154 GCA_032191745.1 Picea mariana
CGTGCTTATGCATAAAGCGCTTTCATGATTTCGTGAATCTAGAGATGAGGCATCTTGACTCTCCAAGTCGCGATCCCTGAAACCCCGAAATGGAGCTTATCTGAACTGACTCCTTCCCTTCTCGTGACCACCGGTGGTGACCATAGGCTGTTGCAAAAGGCGCTTCATATTTCGTGATTTTCCACACCATTCTTTGATGACTCCAAGTCAACGAAATTCCAATCGCTTGTCACTTGTCCTATGATTCGATAGTTCAGATCTAATCTTGATTCAACAACTCAGATCATATCACGATTTTTCATATCACGATTTTGGCGTTCTTGTGGTTATGTTTCTTGCCTCTCCAATTTGGGATTCACAAAACTTTGAAATGGAGTCAGATCAATGGTCCAGATCAAACCTTGATGCGATGACTGCGATTGAATTGTGATTTCGCATATCACTGTTCCTTAGATGGAGATTATCGTCACTCCAAGTCATGATAGGCGAGACTCCGAGATGGAGCTCAGATCAACGGTCCTCATTCTTGGTGATCTGACGGTCCTGATCTTTTTGTGATCTCGCATCTCGCTGATCCTTAGATGGAGATTCTCGTCACTCTAAGTCGCGATAGGCAAAGCTCCGAGATGGAGCTTAGATCAATGGTCTAGAACCCTTGGTGATCTGACGGTCCAGATCTTATCGTGAGTTCGCATCTTGCGATTCCTATGATGGAGGTTCTCATCACTCCAAGTTGCGATACGCGAAACTCTGAGATGGAGCTTTGACATGCTCTGATCTTCTTCCACACGTCCCTCTTGGATCAATGGTAAAGATTTTATTGAGACTTCGCAACTCCATGAGCCTTCGTTGTGCCTGATCAACGGTCCATATTTGGCCTCGATCTAACAGTTGAGATTATTTCACGATTTTGCATATTGCGAATTCGAGAAGTTAGGGAACCCCGTTCCTTTGACTTTCCAGTAAGCAACATGACGATCTTATGCCACGTGTCCTCTTGATCAACGGTCCATGACTGTCCCCGATGGACGACCATGATTCCTTCACAGTTTTGGGGAGTTGGATGACTCTTGGACTTATCCGCCTTGCAGCTTCACCATATCTAACGGCTATTGAGCCTTCATAGATACCCCAGATCCTATGGCCTAGATCTTCTCGCAATTTTTCCACTTCACGATTTCGCTGCTTCGCGATTTCGTCCACCTTTGTGATTTTGCCGCTTCACGATTTCGTCCACCTTGCGATTTCGTCACTTCGCGATTTCGCCACTTCGATGGTGAAGTGTTTCGACACTTCAACTCCCGGTATCTGAAGTTCTAAAATGGAGTTTACTCTTCTATTATCACTGCGCTGCTGATCATGCTGATCTTTACCATCGTTGTTCTTGCCATCAATGACAAGCTTACTCTCAACTATAAATCTTCCAACATATTCTTGAGGGAGGTTGCTAGCTTTCCTTTTTGGAGGCTTGGAGTTGCTTGCTTCATTTATTTCTTGAAGCTATTCTACTTCAGAGAGGGGCACATTAACTTGGCAGGCTGATTCATTCCTGGTAGGATATCTAGCCATCAGATTGCAGTGAGGTCAGTTGCAGAGTGAGGACATCTACTGGAGATTCATTCCTGTGGAGGGGTTTTTAGATCTGATATCATAGTTGGCAGTTGGAGCAGATTCAGTGGTTCTGATAGTTTGCATGAGGGGCGCACCATTCCGGGGCGCATTTGTTGGATTTGAGCTTGTATATCATCTCAGTTGGAGTTGCTATCGTATCAGGTTCTATCTTGTATTGTGTTTACATCTTAGTTTTTGTACTCATTTTATATAACCCATTGCAGCTCAGGGGTTCTAGGGGAAGAAGAGTACCGTACGGATATGGTAGGATGGTCAACCAGTAAGGTTCTTGAAATTGGTAATTCATGGAGCTTAGAGTAAGTTTCAAAAGGATCCTCTTGGAGAAATATTGGAACTAAATACTTGACTAGGACGTCATCTAGAACCATATGAAAAAAACGTATAATAGTCTACAATTTTAGTTGAAGTGTATATTTATCTTTTAATATTCATAAATTTTCCTTTAGGGTTTGCATTTCTACATTTGTATAGAATTTGTTATGGAAGTTAAAACCTTCATTTAGAATCACTAATATGGCTTGTCAAGTAGTTTGAGCCTCTATAGAAAACCCTAAGTAATTTTAGAAATTATTGATTTCTTGAGTGTATGTGTGTGTGTGTGTGTGTGTGTGTGTAGTGTCCTATATGCTACTTCCCAATGTCGAATTTGGCTTTTCAAGCGAATTTGAGGGAAAGTTTCTTCCTCTAGATCTTTCACAGCCTCTACCACCTCTAAAGGACGATGAAGATTAATTGTAAGCATCATTCATGGAAGTGGAATACCACTTATTCTTGTCATCAATATTCAATTTTCTTTAGAAGGCTTGATCCAATTCCACCTCATTTATTTTTAACAACTTTCATGTACTTGAAGGCTTCCAAAAAAATCAACGAGAGTTAGTTGTGATAAATCTCTTGACTCTTCTATGATACTGGTGATAGGATCAAAAGTTTTAGGAAGACTTGCTGGGTATGTGTTATATTCTTTGCACGACTAGCCATAGTGTCTGCTACGTTGCGTCGGGAATGTAGGGGGGGAAACCAGGCTCCCCCTTCTAGGGTTCGGGGGAAACGCCCCTGAGAATTTTTTTCCTCAAGAAACGTGTCTCATTTTTGCCTCATTTTTCATGTTGCCTTGATTTTTGTGTCCATTGTTGGGTGGTTTTTTGACACATCATTTTTTACGATGGTTTTCTATTTTCGGTTAAGGAATTAGGGTTGTTGACTAATCCAGGTCATTAGGTTAGGTTTTTGGATATCGTTGGATCCTATATGTATATTGTATTGTAAACAATGTATCACTATGAATGAATATAGAATATACCGGTTTTCTCGGTTTGGGATTCCAAGGGAAAAATCTCTGTGTAATGTTTGTATTTTCCATTGTATCTTTTCTGTTCTTTTACTGAAAATATGTTTGCAGTAATTAACTGTACAAAGTTAAAATCTACATTTGGTATCAGAGCTTTGTTGGCTTCAGGGGGATGCCTTTGTGGTCAAGGGTTTGTCTCGGGACTGTGATAAGCCTTGTTACAGTGGGATATCCTTGGTATTGATTTTTCAGGTGAAAATAAATGGCGAGCAGTTCAGAAATGGAGATCGAGAAGTTTAATGGGAAAAGTTTTGAGCTATGGAAGCTCAATATGGAATATCTGTTGGTGGACAAAGATCAGTGGATCGTGGTGGATCCAGGTATTGTACCTAAAGGAACTTCAACAAAGGATTGGAAAAAGTTGGATCAAAAGGCGAAGAGAACAATCTGACTGTGTCTCTTAGATTTAGTATTACTGAATGTGTTAGAGGAATCTACAACCAAAGATTTATGGGATAAGTTCCGGAAGATGTATCGGTCCAAGTCCCTAGTAAATAAACTTTTCCTAAGAAAGAAGCTATACAACTTGAGGATGAGAGATGGAGACTCGGTGGTAGACCATTTGAACACCTTCAATATTGTGGTAAGTCAGTCAGTATCTGTTGAGCTTAAAATTTTAGATGAAGATAAGTGTATCAGTTTATCGTGCTCTTTACCAAACTCATGGGATAGTATAGTTATGGCCATAGGTAGTAATACAACTTCCTTGAAGTTTTATGAAGTGGTCTCATCCTTGTTGTCAGAGGAGATGAGATGAAATAACATGGAAGGAAAGAGCACAGATGAATTATTTGCAAGAGGATGCTCCCAAGAACAAAATAGATCTATGTCCTCAAGTGCAAGATCTATGTCTAAGGGTAGATCTGAATCTCCCATAAAGTTTGTAAGGGTATGCTAGAGATGTGGAAAAGAAGGGCACTACAAGAAGCAATGTAGATCCAAAATTGAGAAAAANTCAACGAGAGTTAGTTGTGATAAATCTCTTGACTCTTCTATGATAATGGTGATAGGATCAAAATTTTTAGGAAGACTTGCTGGGTATGTGTTATATTCTTTGCACGACTAGCCATAGTGTCTGCTACGTTGCGTCGGGAATGTAGGGGGGGATGCCAGGCTCCCCCTTCTGGGGTTTGGGGGAAACGCCCCTGAGAATTTTTTTCCTCAAGAAACGTGTCTCATTTTTGCCTCATTTTTCATGTTTCCTTGATTTTTGTGTCCATTGTTGGGTGGTTTTTTGACACATCATTTTTTACGATGGTTTTCTATTTCCAGTTAAGGAATTAGGGTTGTTGACTAATCCAGGTCATTAGGTTAGGGTTTTGGATATCATTGGATCCTATATGTATATTGTATTGTAAACAATGTATCACTATGAATGAATATAGAATATACTGGTTTTCTCGGTTTGGGATTCCAAGGGAAAAATCTCTGTGTAATGTTTGTATTTTCCATTGTATCTTTTCTGTTCTTTTACTGAAAATATGTTTGCAGTAATTAACTGTACAAAGTTAAAATCTACATTTTGTATCAGATCTTTGTTGGCTTCAGGGGGACGCCTTTGTGGTCAAGGGTTTGGCTCGGGACTGTGATAAGCCTTGTTACAGTGGGATATCCTTGGTATTGATTTTTCAGGTGAAAATAAATGGCGAGCAGTTCGGAAATGGAGATCAAGAAGTTTAATGGGAAAAGTTTTGAGCTATGGAAGCTCAATATGGAATATCTGTTGGTGGAAAAAGATCAGTGGATCGTGGTGGATCCAGGTATTGTACCTAAAGAAACTTCAACAAAGGATTGGAAAAAGTTGGATCAAAAGGTGAAGAGAACAATCTGACTGTGTCTCTTAGATTTAGTATTACTGGATGTGTTAGAGGAATCTACAACCAAAGATTTATGGCATAAGTTCCGAAAGATGTATCAGTCCAAGTCCCTAGTAAATAAACTTTTCCTGAGAAAGAAGCTGTACAACTTGAGAATGAGAGATGGAGACTCGGTGGTAGACCATTTGAACACCTTCAATATTGTGGTAAGTCAGTTAGTATCTATTGAGCTTAAAATTTTAGATGAAGATAAGTGTATCAGTTTATCGTGCTCTTTACCAAACTCGTGGGATAGTATAGTTATGGCCATAGGTAGTAATACAACTTCCTTGAAGTTTGATGAAGTGGTCTCATCCTTGTTGTCAGAGGAGATGAGATGAAATAACATGGAAGTAAAGAGAACAGATGAATTATTTGCAAGAGGATGCTCCCAAGAACAAAATAGATCTAAGTCCTCAAGTGCAAGATCTATGTCTAAGGGTAGATCTGAATCTCCCATAAAGTTTGTAAGGGTATGCTAGAGATGTGGAAAAGAAGGGCACTACAAGAAGCAATGTAGATCCAAAATTGAGAAAAATAAGGGATCTAAAGAAGCTCCTTCTACAAAAGAAAATACCTCCAAGGAAGAAGGAGGGGATGTGTACTTGGATTCTTCAAACACACATGCATATCATGAGGCATGGTTGGTTGACTCAGGTGCATCCTTTCATATGACTCCACACAAGGAGTGGTTATGTGAATATGAAATGTATGATGGAGGTATTGTTTTCCTAGGTGATGAATCAACAACCATCATCATAGGAAGAGGAAAATTCAAGTTCAGGCTCATAGATGGAAGGATTAGAACACTACCTGGTGTTCTGCACATCCCATGTTTGGCCAACAATTTCATTTTTGTAAGCAAAATGGATGATGTAGGGGTAAAAACAATATTTGAAAAGGAAACCTGCAGGATGGTTCGAGGAGCAATGGTGTTGCTGAAGGGAGTTCGGTTTGGAACTCTGTATAAGTTGCAAGGAAGAACTATTAGTGATGGGTGTAATAGTTCCATTGTTCATGATATTGGAGTTTAAGAAGAAAGAACTCCTACAGTCTCTGGAGAAAAGGTTATGTTGCGGCATATCGGAGAGAATGGTCTTCGACTACTACACGGTAAATGTATGGTTGAAGGTATGTCTAACTACTCTCTAGATTTTGATTTCTGTGAACATTGTGTATATGGGAAGCCGAATCGGGTAAGCTTCCCCTTTGGTGCAACGAGGGTAGAAGGAATTTTATAGCTAGTTCATAGTGATGTGTTTGGACCTTTTTCGGTTCCATCGTTTGGAAAATCTGTGTACTATGTCTCATTTATAGATGAGTTCTCAAGGAATCCTTGGATATATTTTCTTAGGAAGAAATCTGAATTCTTTGACAGGTTTAAAGAGTTTAAGGATCTTGTTTAGAATCAAACAGAAAAAAATAATTAAGGTGCCAAGGAAAGATAATGGAAAAGAGTTATGCGAGAATGAATTTGAAGAATTATGTAAGAAGTGCGGTATAACAAGGCAGGAGACTACTCCATATACACCTCAACAAAATGGAGTTGTAGAAAGGATAAACATGATGCTGATGGAAAAAGCAAGGTGCATGATCAGTGGTGTCGTGTTAGGGAAAGAATTCAGGGTAGAGGCAATGGGTACTGCATGTTACCTGCTCAAGAGATCACCCTCATCAACAATAGATGACAAGACTCCATAAGAGGTATGGACTGGTAGGAAACATTCTCTCACACATCTCAAGGTATTTGGCTGTGAGTCCTATGTTCATGTTCCAAAGGAAAACAAGGGTAAGCTAGATAAGAAGGCTGAAAAGTGTATTTTTATTGGGTATAAAGATGGTATCAAAGGTTATAAGCTTTGGAACCCACAAACTAAGAAGGTTGTGTATAGACGAGATGTAGTATTTAGAGAAATGAAGGATGTTGTTAAACAAGAAGTCTTGCCAAGTAAGGAAGAACCAAAGAAAATAGAGTTTGATTTAAAGGACGATGAATCCGACTCTATATAAGAACATGAATTAGAAGAAGAAGATCCTCATACTCCATTATTAAGGAGATCGGTTCGAGAAAGAAGGCTACCAACAAGGTATACTCCATATGATTTCCATTCACATTTTGCTTTGTATATTACTGATGATGATCCTAGAACTGTCTGTCGACGTTTCAGATCCAAATCAGGATCCATCTTCAGGATAATGAGACTGGGTTAAGAAGATGGGAAGAGCTGGTATAAATCATGGAAGTGTGGGAAAGATTTAGGTGTCGGCTAGGTTTTTGTAGAACTATTTAATAAATTAAATTATTTGTTAAGATTTTTAGGGTTTCTTATTTTGTTTATTTAAGGTTTATAATAATTTATTATTAATTTAAGGTTTTTAATCTTTATTTATGTTCTAGGGTTTAGTTAATAGGTATTAAGTGAATTATTTAAGTTATTTTAGGGTTAAGGTATAATCTAACCAATCTAAGGTCGAGGTATAAACTAAATATTTGATATAAGTAATTGTTTTTTTGAGTTAATATTAGGGTTTCTTATTTTGGTCGTTTTGGTTATAAGGTATACAATGAATTATTATTAATGTTATGTTGTTTATGTCTTTATTTTAATTATTGTGTTCTAGGGTTTAAATATAGGTATTAAGTAATTATTAAGTTATTAGGGTTTGTCCTTATGTTATTCTATATTCTAAATGTTTATTAATTCAAGGTTAATTTTATATATTAATCAATTGTGTTCATAATAGGGTTAAGTTATTTAAGAGGTTATTAAGTTGTCTTAGATTTCTAATATTAATATTAATGTTAAGAATATGATTAGGAGGGGTTTTAACGAATAAATTAATTTATAATAAGGTATAAAAATTACCAATGATTATTGTTGTTTTTTATGGATCAAGGGGAGCCAATTTTCACTTAGTTCTAACCCACTATCTCCGTTTAGGTTACTAGGATGTTTTCAGATTTCAATAATTTCTCTAATACGACGTTTGAATAGGTGATTTTCTTTGGCGAGGATTTTGGTGTCTTCTAGGCGAACATGGTGTCTCGTTTTAAGGGAGTGTTCAACTAGGGAAGAGGTGCGGATGCGTTCATTCTTAATGTCAGCTCCATGCTCTTTTATCCTAACTTGGAAGGAGCGACCAATTTCATCGATGTAGCATTTACCGCATGAACACTCTATTTTGTAGATTCCTTTGCCATTGTGAGGGTCAAGTTTGTCTTTGACACATCTCATACTCTGTTTGATGGTTTCAAGTGGTTTGAAGGAGGTCTTAATCCTTTTTTTGCTGAGAACTCTCGCAATCTTGTCGGTCACTCCTTGGATGTAAGGAAGGAAGGCACTTCTATTAGGGTTCTGGTCTTTAGGGGAACTAGGATTATTGCAGGTTTTTTCTAGGGTTTTGTTTATTGCATTCTTAATGTATTTTTGTTTATAACCTCTGTTCTTAAAAGTCTTGGTAAGGTGATCTATTTCTTTATCTAGGTGTGTTTCATCAGAGATTCTTATGGCTCTAGTGGCTAAAGTTTTTAGGACACCTATTTTCTGGTTGGGGTGGTGATGGGAATTTGCGTGGAGATAGTTCTCAGTGTGGGTCTTCTTTCTATACACAACATGTCCAAGATCCCCATTACTTTTTATTTTGATAAGAATGTCTAGAAAGGGGATGCTATCGTTCTCTTCGAGTTCCATGGTGAATTTTATTTCTTCGGATATGCTGTTTAGGTGTAGAAAGAATTTCTGTAATTCAACTTTCCCATGGGGCCAGAGAACATTTGTATCATCAACGTATCTTTTCCACCTCGATGGTTTTAGGGGAAAGGAGTCCAGGGCTTTCTTTTCAAAATTTTCCATGAAAAGGTTAGCAACAATGGGGGACAGTGGGGAGCCCATTGCTACGCCACTGGTTTGTTCATAGAACTCTCCTTGGTAACTAAAGAAAGTGGAGCACAAGAAGACCTCGACTAGTTTAGCTGTTTCGAGATCGGTGACTTCTTTGACAATTTGGATAGCTTCATCTAGGAGATTTTAGTGAAAATGGAGACTACATCAAAGCTTATGAGGGTGTCTTGAGGCCTTACCTTTTCATTTTTGATGATATTAATAAATTCATTGGAGTCTTTAATGAAAGAGTCAATGTGGTCTACTAGAGGGCTAAGGATCTTAGCTACGTGTTTAGCCAGCTCATAGGTTGGTGAACCTATGGTATTCACTATGGGTTTAAGAGGGATGTCTTCATTAAAATCCCTCCTAATCATATTCTTAACATTAATATTAATATTAGAAATCTAAGACAACTTAATAACCTCTTAAATAACTTAAACCTATTATGAACATAATTGATTAATATCTAAAATTAACCTTGAATTAATAAACATTTAGAATATAGAATAACATAAGGACAAACCCTAATAAATTAATAATTACTTAATACCTATAATTAAACCCTAGAACAAAGTAATTAAAATAAAGACATAAACACCATAACATTAATAATAATTCATTATATACCTTATAACCAAAACAACCAAAATAAGAAACCCTAATATTAACTCAAACAAACAATTAATTCTATCAAATATTTAGTTTATACCTCGACCTTAGATTGGTTAGAGTATACCTTAACCCTAAAATAACTTAAATAATTCACTTAATACCTATTAACTAAACCCTAGAACATAAATAAAGATTAAAAACCTTAAATTAATAATAAATTATTATAAACCTTAAATAAACAAAATAAGAAACCCTAAAAATCTTAACACATAATTTAATTTATTAAATAATTCTACAAAAACCTAGTCGACACCTAATCTTTCCCACACTTCAAGTAGTTATACCATCTCTTTCCATCTTCTTAACCCAAGCTCATTGTCCTGAAGATGGATCCTGATTTGGATATGAAACGTCGACAGTCTATTGACAAAACTGTGGCTATTTCGATCAAAACCAAAAATCCCAACCACATAAATATCACTAATCAGATCCTAGAACTGTCAGAGAGGCAGTGGATTCATAGGATGGAAAGATATGGAAAAAGGCCATGGATGAAGAAATGGCAGCCTTGGATAAGAATGAGGCTTGGGATCTAGTGGAGTTGCTGACTAGAAGAAAGCCCATTGGAAGAAAATGGGTATTTAAAAAGAAGTTGAATGCAAAAGGAAAAGTGGAGAAATACAAAGCTCGATTAGTAGCAAAGGGTTATTCTCAGGTTGAGGGAATTGATTTTGGTGAGATTTTTTCTCCCGTTGCAAAGTTAACTTCTATAAGATTTCTGTTATCTATTGCTGTTGCATTTGATTTTGAAGTAGAACAGATATATGTGAAGAAAACATTCCTACTTGGGGATCTGGAAGAAGAAATCTATATGAAGCAACCATAATGCTTTGTTGTGAAGGGAAATAAAGAGTTAGTATGCAAGCTGAAAAAGTCTCTGCATGGTTTAAAACAATCACCAAGGATGTGGTAGAAAAAATTTGATACTTATATGCTGGGACTTGACATCACAAGAAGCAAAGAGGATCATTGTGTGTATTTTAAATTAATTGGTGATCATTTCTTGCTTCGTTCTTTTAGTTCTACTGGCACAACCTTCAGATATTGTCTTCATTAGAATTCATGAATGAAGTGCCAGCTGAGGCAATGGTTATTGGATTTTCCCTGACATCTCCTATTATGGGGACTTGCGTAAGGACTGAGATCAACATTTCTTGATTTGTCGATACTTTCTTTACTTTATCTTGCACGATATTGCCACACTTGCTATCATAAGTGAAGCTTGTTAAGTTTGACACCTTGCTTGGTTGAAATGGATCCCAGAGACATAGTCATAAACCAATGAATGGTTTCTATATGCCATTTCTTACTGTAAATACCTCTGGGATGTCAGTATCCATTATTTGAGTGTCATCGTTCCTAGTCTCAACATATTTCTTTTGTCTCTCTTCTTCGACTTCCTTATAAGTTGCTTCCTTGGCTTCCGTTTTCGCTGCTTCTCTTGCCACCACTACTTCTTTTTTCTTCTATCATTTTCTGTTAGACTTCTCTTTGAGTTGCAACCTTTCCTTTTGCTTCAACTACGACTGCTACTTCAACTTCGGACTCATCTTTTTCTTCTTCAATATTTCTCTTATTCTTGGCAACATCATTCTTTTTCTTGTAGAGCTTATCTTTATCCCTTCTTTTGTTATTGACTGCCATTTCTTATTCTTTTACTGATCCTGAGTGAACATAGAAGGAAACATGAGATGAACCCTCTGTTGCTTCCTCTTCTGCCTTCTTTTGGGTTTCTTCTATTGCGATCCTTCCTATGGGTTGACCTTGTCTCTGGAATATAACATCATCATAGTTTTGTGCATTGCGATGCACTTCTTCCATGCCCCAAGTATCTATCGTTTATTCCCAAAGGAGTCCCATTTTTTTGAAATGATCTTTTACGACCCCCTTAGGGTCATGCCTTTTGAACCGTTCTTCTCCAAAATGATAAGAAATAAGGGTGTTTACCTGTTCTTGTGCTTTCTTGGTGTTTGAAAAGAAGTAGGTTCCTACATATATAAGAAGCAGGTGCCTATATACCCTAGTAAAATATCCCTCCTACTCGATGGATAATAGTTTGATACACTACTTCCAGGAGCACTAATTTTTCTGGCACAAACTAGGGAAGCAGATGAGGAGGATTCATAGAGCAGAACACCCTTATATAAGTTCCATGTTCCATGAGATATCAATCCCCGATTATTCTTATGACATATATCACCTTATCAATCATGCATGGGGGAATCATGAAAAATATCAATTCATATAGGGGAGCTAATAAATGCTCACATATCTTCTGATATTTTGTTCGGTACTTGTGCTCCCAGAGCACTTTGCAGTATATGTGGATTACTAGGTCTGAGGCCTTCCATATCCATCCCATCCCTGGGTACTGATCGACCACACACATAATGTCCAGGAGGTAAGAGGACATATGGAAACTTGGTAAGGTCTCGGGCTAGGATTCTACGACTGTGGTTAGAGTTACTATCAGATTTGCTGATAAAATTTCATCCCAGTTCAAAGAAAATCCCTTGTATGCAAATAATAGATCAATAGAATGTACGGTAGGGAGAACTGGGATGCATCTAGTTCACCGTACAACCGACACAAGATAGCCACCATATATTGATAGGGCCTCCTCAAGGAAATTGTGGGGTTACCTCCCTTGGGCATGTGCTTGAACTGTTTATCAGGTTTGTACCACTTGGGGAATAGTTCTCTAGCTGTGTGTTGGAACTCATCAAGAAGCATATTGTCTAGATTTTTCACTCCTTTGTCGAGGTGATAAAAATTTTCCAGGTCCTCAGGTTGAAATGATGCTATGGGTTCCCCCTGGCATTGTGAATGACTCTGTTTCCCAGATCAACATGTTTTATGATCCAACTGATGGAATCAACAGAAGGGAAGAAAATAGTGTGGGCTGCGACTCTGAATATTCTAGATCTCCAGATATTTATGAATATCTTCAATTCATCTTGGGCTTTGGATTCGACAGGGAATTTTGATTTTTTAAACATGCAATACACATCTCCCCACTTGAGTATCTCTCCCTTGTTTTCTAAGAGTCCAAAGGTGTCATCATATGTGGCTCCTGTTGATTAATTGGGTTGGTTTTCATCGATGTCAACCCTTGAAGAAAGTCTGGTAGCGAATTCCGATAGCACAAAGGTTTGGGTAATGGACCAAAGTTTGTTTGATGAATAATGGTATGAGTTTTGATATATTTGTAGGTAAGACTATTCTAGATGGATAGTACATGTCATGCCATTTCCGGTGGTATGTGGAACGTCACATAACTCCTCATTGTTAGAGATTTATGGCCATGTGAAGTTGGAGAACCCTCATGAGTCATCTAGAAGCCCCAAAAGGTCAAAGTAGTCAAAGTGTTTGCAAAATAAATTATTTAAATAATAAAGTTAAT
>JASDQU010102675.1:123031-139434 GCA_032191745.1 Picea mariana
CATATGAGCACCAACTCATAATGAGGCTACAACCTCAGTTTTGCAAGCTGCTACTTGCTGAGAGCACCAACTCTTTGTTTTCTCTAGAACCCACTAGAAGGAAGCACCAACTCCCTGGTTTCTCTAGCACCAACTAGAAGGAAGCACCAACTCCCTAAGTGTTTCCAGCACCAACTGGATGGAAGCACCAACTTCCAATCATACAGGCACCAACCTGTATAACAGAGAACAAGAGTTTTCCCTTGCACCACCCTTCCACCTTGGTTTCTCTGGCTGCAACTAGATGGAAGCTACAACTCCCTGTGTTCAAGCACCCACTTGAACCTATGAGGAAAACAGTCCTCCCTTCCACCCTGAATTATAAATCTTTGCTATTGAAACTTATTACAGTGATATAATGTTCAATAGTGGCTTACCAGACTCATCACTGTTCTGCTGCATTTCGTTGCTCTGTCTGCCTCACTGCCTTCCTACACACATGACTTGCGATGTCTGTTCTTCTGGTCTTTATGCTTTGTGCACCATGTCCATTCACTGCACAATTCCTCTTCTGTTCAATTCAACTGTTGAACTCTCCTCCTTCTTCACAAATGAATCACCTTCAACAATGACAATCACAGCTACACCAACCGCAACAACAACCACATCTCTTCTTTGTACTGTGTATTTATAGATTTTGTGCACCTTGTGCATGCAATGGGCGCAAAATATCTGCATACTCATACCGCGCTGATATCCTCCACAACTCGAGTTCTTTGTCTAATCATCATCGTGACTCTTCATCTTCTCTGGCCGTTTTCCCACTCGTTCAACATCACTGTATGTTATGCTAAGATTCCTCAGCCTCTCTGGTAGTTGAGACTCTTCATCTTCTCTGTGACATATGAGATCACCTTCTCTGTTCCAGTTACAGGCTTCAATGCTCATCCAGCTGTCGATCGCCTCCATGAGCATCTTCATCCCTTTTTAAGATTCCCATAGACTCTTCATCTCCTCTGTCAATCACCCCGAAGTGTCTTCGAGTCCTCTGGCAGACACTATCAGTAGTTTGGGCAGTTACACTGTGACGTGCAACAGTATCCCTCCGATCTCCTTCAGTTTCACTTGAACCGTTGGATTAAGATTAAAGAATCTTGTGCCTGTTTCGCCATTTCATAATTCATCATTTCGGGATCCCTGTGGTGAAGCTTAGCACCTCTAGCTTCTTCCTCCATCTTCCATCGATGTGACAATTGTGACCATGCGCTTATGTATAAAGCGCTTTCGCGATTTCGCATTTCATGAATATGGAGATGAGGCATCTCAACTCTCCAAGTCGCGATCCCCAAAACCCCGAAATGGAGCTTATATGAACTGACTCCTTCCCTTCTCGTGACCACCGACGGTGACCATAGGCTGTGCCAAAAGGCGCTTCATATTTCGCAAGTTTCCACACCATGCTCTGTTGACTCCAAGTCAATGAAATTCCAATCGCTTGCCACTTGTCCTATGATTCGACGGTTCAGATCTGATCTTGATTCAACAACTCAGATCATATCACAATTTCACATATCACGATTTCAACGTTCTTGTGGTTATGTTTCTTGCCTCTCCAAGTCGCGATTCGCGAAACTCCGAAATGGAGTTGGATCAACAGTCCAGGTCACACCTTGATCTAACGGCTGCGATTAAATCACAATTTCACATATCGTTGTTCCTAAGATGGAGGTTCTTGTCACTCCAAGTCACGATAGGCGAAGCTCCGAGATGGAGCTCAGATCAACGGTCCACGTTCTTGGTGATCTGACGATCTTGATATTTTCGTTATCTCGCATCTCACTGATCCTTAGATGGAGACTCTCGTCACACCAAGTCACGATAGGCAAAACTCTGAGATAGAGCTCAGATCAATGGTCCACGTTCTTGGTGATTCGACAGTCCTGATCTTTTCGCGAATTCGCATCTCGCGGTTCCTTAGATGGAGGTTCTTGTCACTCCAAGTCACGATAGGCAAAGCTCCGAGATGGAGCTTAGATCAACAGTCCAGAACCCTTGGTGATCTGACAGTCCAGATCTTATCGTGAGTTCGCATCTCGCAATTCCTATGATGGAGGGTCTCTTCACTCCAAGTTGCGATACGTGAAACCCCGAAATGGAGTCTTTGACATGCTCTTATCTTCTACCACGCGTCCCTCTTGGATCAACGGTCAAGATTTTATCGAGACTTCACAACTCCACGAGCCTTCGTTGTGCCTGATCAACGGTCCATATTTGGCCTCGATCTAATGGTTGAGATTATTTTGCGATTTATCATATCGCGAGTTCGAGAGGTGAAAGGCTGGAGCATTTCATGCCTTTGACTTTTTAGTCAGTGAAATGTTGATCTGTGTCCACGTGTCCTGCCCGTAGATGGACGACCCTCCTTATTTTGGGATTTTGTATACCCGCTTCTTCTTGCACTTTAATGAACGTGCAGGTTCTCCCTGATCCAACGATGGTCGGATCTTATGCTCAGATCTGACGCCTAAGATCTGTCCTCCTCTTATGCACGTTCTTCTTGTCTGAATTCATATCTAACGGTCATCAGGGATTCTGAATAAGATCCAACATTCACTGTTGATCCTCCTCTTCCATTATCACTGCGCTGCTAATCATGCTGATCTTTTCCATCGTTGTTCTTGCCATCAATGACAAGCTCACTCCCAACTGTAAACCTTCCAACAATCCTCTGCACTATCTCTTCTGAACTTATCAAGCTTGCTCTACAGCGT
The DNA here is from genome assembly GCA_032191745.1 of Picea mariana. Classification (NCBI taxonomy): domain Eukaryota; kingdom Viridiplantae; phylum Streptophyta; class Pinopsida; order Pinales; family Pinaceae; genus Picea; species Picea mariana. Next base: position 125,782 of record JASDQU010102675.1, read on the forward strand.
CTTCCTAAAATACTTCTGATACTTCTTCTTGTACTCATGCCATCTTCGCTGCTATACTTGCCATCAATGACAAGCATACGATGCATGTTAAACATTGCCAACATTCTTTCCTAACCAAAGAACATAACAACAAAAGATAAAAAGACTAGATAGTAATGACATATTTGGTGGAGATGATGGTGGTGAGAAACCACCCCATACAAATATTGAATGTGCACATACAGTGTCGCATGAAAAATGAAATGGACACCAAAAAGAGACAACTGCCAATATACAACAAGACCAACAAATTTCAAAAATATGGAAGTCGAGACAACAAATATATCCAACTGGGTAGCCCGCAGAATTGTTGAAAGCCAAGAAATTACACAACTTGCAATAGAGCAACCAATGTTCTTTGAAAGTTAGTCCTTAACACTGAACAAAAATCAATACAAGAGGCATGAAAAGAAGCTGCAGATAGAAGGATCAGTGCCAAACACAAAAAAATAATTCAAAAATTAAGGTATGTGTTCGATGTATCAGAAGTTGCATCGTCCAAACTCATTCAACTACATCACTCCACAAGGGATGCTCTTGCAGATTCAATTTCCAAACAATAATTGCAAACCATTAAGTTGAAGAAAATAATAAGTGAACTTGAAGATGCACTAAGTCCCTGACCACTGTTTGCACAACCATTGGCTATACTTTCACCAGAACAAACTCCTCCAAGTACAACAACAATCTCAAGACAAATCACTAAGGCCCTGCAATTGTTGAATGGAATCAAACTCTGTGTTGTTGATAACATGAACATAAGAATCGATATAATCAGACAAGCGTGGGAAGTCAATGCAAGTCTATGTGATCTTTCACAAAGGACTTTAAGTTTTACTGGAGAATTTCAAAGAGAATTGCAATATGATGAAGCCTACTGCAAAAACGATCTAAACACTTTTGTTGCATGGGTGTCTAGTATTAGTGACCATCAAATAAATTAGCAGGGACTACCCAATAGGAGTAGAATAAGGAAAATAAAGGCAAGTTGGGAACAACGAATAAAAATACTATAAGATGCAATTTCTACCTGCGAAAAAAAATCAATGAAAGAGGAGGTGATGCTATTTTAAAATCATTTGATGTTATTAAAGAAATGGAGGGTCCACAACTTTTCATAAATTCAGCGGTGATCACTGAAGAAGAGATTAATAGTGACTTGGTAGCAATGAAGACTTCATTATCTAGTGACTTCGACAACCTCATGGAGTTTCCTGAAGAATAACTGAAACAATGGCTTATTACATTTGTTAATTACAATCAAGACCACTTGTCATCCATAGAACAACTATAATTGGAACACAAAGAAATCAAGGATGAGATTTCCCCCTTCAAGTTAAGCAACAAATTACCATCCCAACAATCAAAAATGATATTGATAATTGGATCAAGAACACTTTGCAACAGACTACTAAACCAAAATAGCCACCACAAATAATTTCTTCAACAGTTTCTTGGTAGCTAGTTTATTGTTTTCAACTGCTTCTACTATATTTTTCTTTTTCTCAGTTGGGACTTGGTTACAATTATTTGTTTTATGTCCTCTGCACATTTAACACTGCCTTCTAACTGTCTTTCTCTATTTTTTCCAGGTCTTTTTTCTATTTACTAGTCCACGGGAGCCCCAATCCAAGTCCATTTGGAGAAACACATTTACTTAGTAGAGACTTTATTTAAAAGACAATTGTATATATTTTGAACTTTCCCAACAACTGTTTAGCATAAATGGCTATTAGTTTGTAGGATCGTACTATAAAACTGATTTTTCAACTCTGATTTCACTCATTATGATTTGTCAATTGAACATTAGTTTAAGTTCTCTACATATGTGTTACTTTACTTGTTTTCCAAGAAATCATATTTTGACTTTTAGACATCTTTCACAAGCATTATGTAAAAAAATAACTACATATTTTTTTGTTCTTTCAAAAGAATCGTTTTCACATAGATTCCCATCAGTTTTCAACCCTTTGGGTTTCTAGCTCAATAGTCATTTTTGTCTTAACTATGTGATCCAGATTATTTTTGGAATGAAATGAAAGAAGAGATATTACAATGAAATACACACAAATATTGCCAGAAACAGAGAAATACAACAATACATGATTTCTATTAATGAAAGAAATGTACAGAAATTGTAAAAATACAAAGTGCAAGACTTGCTAAAATGGTGGCAACTTTATCTCTGAGAAGAGATGTGATGGCTATTCTCCTTCGTAAGAAAATAAGTACAATGAGGATCTGAAGGACTTTTTACAATAAACTTGAATGCCAAAACCCTAGAAATCCAAAAACCTAACCTAAGAGACGAAGTGCCAAAAGTCATGTGGGCCCCGTTGGGGTAAGTTAGTACATCAACTTCCTGAGGTCTTAACTTTTGCATACGATCTTTGTTTCATGCATGTTATAGCCCGTTGGAAAGGTATTTTCGAGAACTATACATTGTACCATAAAAACTAGACTCTATCAGCAATTTGATTGTGGAAATCCCAAAAAATGTTGTTTAGGGCCTCAAAACGGCCCCGAAAGTACAGAAAGATGTAGTGAGATGAAAACTACCAAAATAGGCCAACTGGACTAGATGGGTGGCCACCAATATCCACCTAGATGTTTTGTAGGGCTTCAAGATAGCCTCAGAAGTGAAGAACCCATAATTACGAAAAAGTGTCCCCATTACAAAGAAACATGCTGAACTGAAAAATGTCAAAATGAGCCAGTTGGAATTTGGAAAAGGTGGGTTGCCACCAATATCCACCTGGATCAATCCTAACCCCTTAGGAAGAAATGGTCTCCATTTTGTTGAGTTCCCGAGGAAGAGGGGAAAGTGTTTATTGAATCTGAATCTTGGTGAGTTGCGTGTCTTGCTCGAGAAGTTGCACTGCTTGGTCTGTTGAGGGATGTCACGAACCTGTTGTTGGAGGGGTTGAATTTGTTCCCCCAAACTGTTGTCTGTGGACTTGACAAGGAATTGTGTAGGCACCATCATAGGTGAAGAAAAAATATCTTCTTTCTCTTATGCAATCTTCTTCTAATGGATAGAAGGTGTTGAGGCTGTAGTGGTTACAGTGGACTTCTGTGCATCCTTTGAACAGATTGTGAATAGGTTGAATTTTGCAGTATGAGAGATTACCTTGTGGCATTTTTTTGGTGGAATAATATTCAGAACTAACTCTGGTATCCTGTAGAGTTGACCCCTCAGAATAATAATGATACTACGGGGTTAAGACTCATAAACACCATGACGTTTCCACATATAAGGTTGACCCTAAAAAACATCACAGACATCAAAAGGGGAAACATCACATACTACCTCATCCTTGAAGGGTTGGATGCCATATAAAAAGTGACACTATTGACTGACACGAAGATCTCGTCATTAGAAAAGCCACGCGATGTTGTATGGTTGTGGGTGTGGTTTTGTTGACAACCCCAACTGTTTGATGACCTCGGTTGAGATGAGTTTCTTGTGGCTTTTGCTATCAACAATGAAATGCAATGGGGTCCCCTTCACCCACATTTGTGAGTGGAAGAGGCGCTCCCCCTCTTCAGGATCTGTCGGTTCTTCTGGTTGAATTGTTGAGGTCACGACAGTAACAGTGGGGTCTGTGTCGATGATCTATGTTTTTTCATTATTTTCTAAATCATATTCTGAATCAGAGTTCGACTCCTTGTCTTTGATATTGGAAACCAATGACTATTTTGAGCGACATTCATCGATGTTGTGCCACTGGATTTTGTTGAAGTCGCACCACTTCCCAGTGTCATTCTTCGTCTTTCCCTTACCCTTATTTTCCCATGTCTTGGACTAGTTTTTGGGAGGCTGTTGGTTAGGGTCGTCTTTATCGTGCTTTGGTTGTTGTGGATTTGTAGACTCGAACTCTTGTTTGTTTTGTTGCCCAAATTTCTACTTGATTTTGATAACATATCGATATAAAACTCCCAGTTATGTGATGTTTAGGAAATCCATTTCGGTTTGGATGTACCTATGCAGAGCCCCATGGTATTTTAGAACGAGATGTCGCTTGGAGTCTTTGATACCCATCTTGGTACGCAAGGCATGAAAATTATTTGTGAACTCCAACACTGTTTCTCCCTTCTCTTGCCATAGTGTGGTCCATATCATGTACCAATCTTCATAGTTATCAATAGGGTAATATTGTTCCTTGACCGCATCCACAAAGAAATCCCAAGTGAGATTGGCCCCATATATTCCAGATTCCTCTGTGGAACTTTTATCCCAGTAAGTTTCCCGCCAATGTTTGACATGGGGGAGAGCCTTGAGGAGTGCAAAGGTGATCTTTTCCATGTTGAAAAAATTATGAACAAAGAAATAATATTTTAGTAGATTTAACCATTTTTCTAGGGCATTTGCATCTATCTGACCTTCAAATACGAGAATATCAAAGTTAACTTGTACCTTGAAGGGAGAAGTTCCTCCAAAGTGTTCGCTTGATGAAGATACACATGTTTCTATCAAAAGGCATTGAAGGAAGTGAGTAAAATTATCCATCATTTTGTCCCTCTGTCGTGAGAGAGATTGCTCAAGAAACAGGTTAATAGAATCTCATGCTCCATCATTTTTCTTTTCTTTCGTCATGGAGGGTTTCTTGGGAGTGTGAGAGCAATTTTCCTCAAGAGAGACAAGCTTGAGACCCAACTTGATATACTCAGACCTCGTCGGGGACATGCACTGAAAAATGATCAAGAGCAGCCTACTTTGATACCACTGATCTGGCTTATTTTCGGAACGAAATGAAAGCAGAGATATTACAATGAAATACACATAAATATTTACAAAAATAGATAAATACAACAATACATGATTTATATTAATGAAATAAATGTACAAAAACTGTAAAAATACAGAGTGAAAGACTCGTTAGAATGATGGCAGCTTTATCTCTGAGAAGAGATGTGATGAATACAATCATTTGCAAGAAAATGAGTACAATGAGTCTTTGAAGTCCTTTTTACAATAAAAATGAATGCCAAAACCATAGACATCCAAAAACCTAACCCTAGGAGATGAAGCGCCAAAATTCATGTGGGCCCCGTTGGGGTAAGTTAGTACATCAACTTCATGAGGTCGTAAATTTTGCATACAATCTTTGTTTTTGGCGTGTGATGGATCGTTGGAAAGGTGTTTTCGAGAAATACACATTATGTAATCAAACTTTGACTTCATCAACAGTTTGACTATGGCAAGCCCAAAAAATGTTCTTTAGGAGCTCAAAATAGCCCCAAAAGTATAAAAAGATGTACTGATATGAAAACTTCCAAAATAGGCCAGTTGGACTAGATGGGTGGCCACCAATATCCACTTGGATGTTGTGTAGGGATTCAATATATCCTCATAAGTGTAGAACCCATAATTACAAATAAATGTCCCCATTACAAAGAAACGTGTTGAACTGAAAACTGTCAAGATGAGCCAATTGGAATTTGGAACAGGTGGGTGGCCACCAATATCCACCTGGATCAGTCCTCCCACTTTTGGAAGAAATGTTTTTCGTTACATTGAGTTCCCAGGGAAGAGGGTAAAGTGTTTTCTAAATCTAAATCTTGGTGAGCTGCGTGCCTTGCTGGAGAAGTTGTGTTGCTTGGTCTGTGGAAGGCTATCATGAACATGTTGCTGGCAAGGTTGGATCTGTTCCACCAACCTGTTGTCTCTGGGATTAACGGAGCATTGTGTAGGCACCATCGTAGTTGGAGAAACAATATATTCTTTCTCTTCTGCAATATGCTTCTGTTGGATAGAAGGTGCTAAGGCTGCAGTGGTCGTAGTGGCCTTTTGTGCATCCTTTGAACAAATTGTGAAGAGGATGAATTTTGTAGTATGAGAGAAATTTATTTTTCCTCGAGAAAGATGTCGCATTTTTTCCTCAATTTTCATGTCTACTCGATTTTCATGTCCATTGTTTGGTAGTTTTTCAACACATGATTTTTGCCGATGGTTTTCTATTTCCGGTTAAGGAATTAGGGTTGTTGGCTAATCTAAGTCATTGGGTTAGGGTTTTGGATTTCAATGGCTCCTATATGTATATTGTATTGTAAACAATGTATCACTATGAATGGATATATAATATGTTGGTTTTCCTGGTTTGGGTCTCCAGGGGAAAAATCTATGTGTAATGTGTGTATTTTCCATTGTATATTTTATGTTCTTTTATTGAAAATCTATTTGCAGTAAAATAGTGTTGATCCAAATTATTTTCGGCACGAAATGAGAGTGGAGATATAATAAATCTATGTACAAAGATATCTCAGATATCTAGTAATATAACAAAAATGTATCAGAGATGCAACCATAAACATAGAGATACAGTAATACACAATTTTCTATTAATGAACGGAAATTTACAAAGATTGTAAAAATACAGAGTGAAATGCTCACTAGAATGGTGGCATCTTATCTCTGAGGAGAGATGTGTTCGCTACTCGCATTCGCAAGAAGATGATTTTACAATGAGGCTCCAAAGGCCTTTTTATCATAAAGAAAATCCAAAATCCTAACCCCAGAAGATGAAAATCCAACAGTTTTGTGGACCCCGTTTTGGGTAGTTTGGTGTATCAACTTCTCGGGGGATTAACTTTGGCATACAATCTTCGTTTGGGGAGCACAATATATCGTTGGAAATGTATCATCGAGGAGATTCATTTTGGGGGGTCAATCAGAGCCTTTGGCTATCATTGAGAAGCGCAATCACAAAAAACCTTTATTTAGGCCCTCAAAATGGCCCCGAAAGTTAAAAACTGTTAAAAATAGTAAATTACCAAAATTGCCAAAAAATTGTTTTGAGCCAGTTGGAAAAGGTGGGTGGCCATCGATATCCACCTAGATAAATACTCCCTCCTTAGGAAGCAATGGTATCCATTGTGTTGAATTCCCGGGGGAGAGGGAAAAGCGTTTGTTGAATCTGCATCTTGATGAGATGTTTGCCTTGTTGGAGAAGTTGCTTTTCTTAGCTTATTGAAGGCTGTCACGAACCTGTGGCTGGAAGGGTTGGACCTTTTTAACTAGTCTGGATACATGACATGCCTATGTGCAGAAGGAATCTTTACACTTTTCTGCAATCTTGTCGATCTGCTTCTGTTGGATAGAAGGTGCTTGGATTGAGGCTGCATTGGTGTTCTTCTATTCACGCTTTGAACAGACTGTGAAGAAGCTGAATTTTGTAGTATGATATACTACCTTGCGGAATTGTTTATGTGGGACAATAGTTAGAATTACCTCTAGTATTCTATAGATATAACCCCCCAGAGTAACAATGACACTACGGGGTCGAGACTCATAAATAGAATGGAGCTTACACATATATGGTTGGCCCAAGAGAACATCACAGACATCCAGGGGGAAACATCACATAATACCTCATCCTTGAAGGGTTGGATGCCATATGAAAATCGACACTGCTGGCTGATACGAGGATCTCGTCCCTGGCGAAGCCACCCAATGTTGTATGGATGTGGGTGTGGTGTTGTCGACAATCCCATCTGTTTGACAACCTTTGCTGAGATGCGGTTATTTTGGCTTCCATTATCAACAATAAAATGCAGCGAGGTCCCTTTCACCCACATATATGAATGAAAAAGGCGCTCCCCCTCTTCAGGATCTATTGGTTCTTTTGGTTGAATTGTTGTAGTCACGACAATAGCAATGGGGTCTATTTTGATGATCTATCTTTTACCAGTATTTTCAGAATTAGATTATGAATCAGGGTTTGGATCCTTGTATATGATCTCAACCACCAATGGTTGTTTTGAGTGACATTCATCAGTGTTGTGCCAGGGGATTTTGTGGAAATTGCACCATTTCCGGTGTCCTTCTTCATCTTCCCGTGACCCTTCTTTTCCTATGGCTTAGACTGGATTTCAGGAAGTTGTTTGTTAGGGCCATCTTTCTCATACTTTGGTTGTAGCAGATTTGTAGATCCGAACTCTTGTTTGTTCTTGTGCCTAAATTTCTACTCGATTTTAACAGCATATCGATACTCAACACTGAGTGATGAGATATCCAGAAAATCCATTTTAGTTTGGATGTATCTATGTAGAGCCCCACGGTATTTCAGAACCAAATGTTTCTTGGAGTATTTGATACAATGTATGGAAGGTATTGTTGAACTCTGACACTTCTTGACCCCTCTCTTTCTGCAGTGTAGTCCATCTCATGTATTGGTCTTCATAGTTTCCAACAGGGTAATATTGTTCCTTGACTGCATCCACAAAAAAATCCCAAGTGGGATCGACCCCATATATTCTGGACTCCTCTGTGGAACTTTTCTCCCAGTAAGTTTCCCACCAATGTTTGACATGGGGGAGAGCCTTAAGGAGTGCGAAGGTGATATTTTCCTTGTCATAAAAATGGTGAACAAAGAAATAACAGTCTAGCAGATTTAACCATTTGTCTAGGGCATCTGCATCTATCTGACCTTCAAATACGGGAATATAAAAATTAACCTGTACCTTGAAAGGAGAGGTTCCTCCAAAGTGGTCGCTTGATGAAGACGGGCCTGTTTTTATCAGCAAGCATTGAAGGATGTGAGAAAAATTCTCCATCATTTCCTCCCTCTACCGTGTGAGAGCTTTCTTAAGCAACAGATTAATATAATCTTCTTCTCTGTCATTTTTCTTTTCTTCTGCCATGGAGGGTTTCTTGGGCGTGTGAGAGAAATTTTCCTTAAGAGAGACAAGATCGATACCCAAATTTCTATACTCAGACCTCGTCGAGGACATGCACTAAAAAACAACCAAGAGCAACCTGCTTTGATACCACGGATCCAGATTATTTTCGGCACAATGAGAGCAGATATGTAATACAACAATGTACATAGATATCTTAGATATCCAATAATATAACATAAATGTATAAGAGATGCAACCATAAACATAGAGATACAATAATACACAATTTTCTATTAATGAGTGAAAATGTACAAAGACTGTAAAAATACAGAGTGAAAGACTCACTAGAATGGTGGCAGCTTATCTCTGAGGAGAGATGTGTCCACTACTCACTTTCGAAAGAAGATGCTTTTTCAATGAGGCCCCAAAGGCCTTTTTACCATAAATAAAATCCAAAACCCTAACCCCGGAAAATGAAAAGACAACAGTTTTGTGGACCTCGTATTGGGTAGTTTGGTGTATCAACTTCCCGGGAGCATAACTTTGGCATAAGATCTCCATTTGGGGCACACGATAGCTCGTTGGAAAGGTATCATCAAGGATATTCATTTTGGGGGCTCAATGAGAGACTTTGGCTATAATTGAGAATATCGATCCCGAAAAACCTTCATTTAGGCCCTCAAAATGGCCACGAAAGTTTAAAATTGCTAATAATAGTAAATTACCAAAATTGCCAGAAACCTGTTTTGAGCCAGTTTGAAAAGGTGGGTGGCCATCGATATCCACCTGGATCAAGTGTAAGAGGTCAAAATCTACATTTTGTATTAGATATTTTTTGGCTTCAGGGGGACATCTTTGTGGTCAAGGGTTTGGCTTGGGATTGTAATAATCCTTGTTACAGTGGGAGATCTGTGGTATTGATTTTTCAGGTGAAAAGAAATGGAGAGTAGTTCAAAAATGGAGATTGAGAAGTTTAATGGGAAATTTTTTGAGCTGTGGAAGCTCAATATGGAAGGTCTGTTGGTGGATAGAGATTAGTGGATCATGGTGGATCCAAGTATTGCACCTACAAGAACTTCAACAGATGCCTGGAAAAACTTGGATCGAAAGGTGAAGAGCTCAATCTGACGATGTATCTAAGATTCGGTATTACTGAATGTGTTAGAGGAAGCTACAAACAAATATTTATGGGATAAGTTGGGGAAGTTGTATAAGTCTAAGTCCCTAGTAAATAAACTTTTCCTGATAAAGAAGATGTATAAACTAAGGATGAGAGATGGATATGAGATATTGAGACTTGGTGGTAGAGAATTTGAACGCCTTCAATACTGTGGTAAGTCAGATAGTATTTGTTGAGATTAAAATTTCAGGTGAAGATAAGTGTATCAATTTACTATGTTCTTTAGCAGACTCGTGGGATAGTTTGGTTGTGGACATAGGTAGTAATAAAACTTCCTTGAAGTTTGATGAAGTGGTCTCATCCTTGTTGTCGAAGGATATGAGATGGAATAACATGAAAGGACATAGCACATATGCATTATTTGCAAGAGGATGCTTCCAGGAAAGAAATAGATCTAAGTCCTCAAGTGGGAGATATAAGTTTAAGGGTAGATGTAAATCTCCCAGAAATTTTGTAAAGGTATGATGGAGATGTGGAAAAGAATGGCACTACAAGAAGCAATGTAGATCCAAAATTGAGAAAATAAGGGATCTGAAGAAGCTCGTTCTACATAAGAAAATACCTCCAAGGAAGAAGGAGGGGATGCGTACTTGGATTCTTCAAGAACACATGCAGATCATGAGGCATGGTTGGTTGACTCAGGTGGATCCTTTCATATGAATCCCCACAGGGAGTGGTTCTATGAATATGAAAGGTATGATGGAGGTAATGTTTTCCTAGGTGATGACTCGAATACCAGAATCATAGGATGAGGAAAATTCAAGTTGAGGCTCATAGATGGAAGGATTAGAACACTACCTGGTGTTCTGCACATCCTAGGTTTGGCCAGAAGTTTGATTTTTGTAAGAAAAATGGACGATGCAGGGGTAAAAACAATATTTGAAAAGGAAACTTGCAGGATGGTTTGAGGAGCAATGGTGTTGCTGAAGGGAGTTTGGTTTGGAACTATGTATAAGATGCAAGGAAACACTGATGGTGATGGGTTTAATAGTTCCATTGTTCCTGATATTGTAGTTGAAGAAGAAATAACTCCTACAGTCTCTGGAGAAAAGGTTATGTTGTGGCATCAAAGACTAGGGCATATCAGAGAGAAGGGTCTTTGACTACTACATGGTAAAGGTATGGTTGAAGGTATGTCTAACTGCTCTCTGGATTTTTATTTCTGTGAACATTGTGTATATGGGAAGCATAATCAGGTAAGATTCCCCTCTAGTGCAACGAGGGAGGAAGAAATTTTATAACTAGTTCACAACGATGAGTTTGGATCTGTGTCGGTTCCATCATTGTGAAAATATGTGTACTATGTCTTACTTATAGATGAATTCTCAAGGAATACTTGGATATATTTCCTCAGGAATAAATCTCAAGTCTTTGAAAGGTTTAAAGAGTTTAAGGATCTTGTTGAGAATCAAACAAAGAAAAGAATTAAGGTGTTGAGGATAGATAATGGAAGAGAGTTCTGCGAGAATGAATTTGAAGAATTCTGTAAGAAGTGCAGTATAGCAAGGTATAATACTACTCCATATACACCTCATAAGAATGGATTTTCAAAAAGGATGAACAAGACACTGATGGAAAAATTAAGGTGCATGCTCAGTGGTGTCGAGTTACAACAAGAATTTTGGGAAGAGATAGTGGGTACTGCATGTTACTTGGTCAACAAATCACCCTCACAGTGCTAGATGACAAGAATCCACAAGAGGTATGGACTGGTAAGAAACCTTTTGTCACACATATTAATCTATTTGGTCGTGAAGCCTATGTTCATGTTCCAAAGGAAAAAAGGAGTAAGCTAGATAAGAAGGCTGAAAAGTGTATCTTTATTGGGTATAAAGATGGTATCAAAGGTTATAAGATTTGGAACCTGGAAACTAAGAAGGTTGTGTATATCCAAGATATGGTATTTAGAGAAATGAAGGATGTTGTTAAAAAAGAAGTCCTACCAAGTAAGGAAGAACCAAAGAAAATAGAGTTTGATTTAAAGGATGATGAATCAGACTCTATAGAAGAACATGAATCAAAAGAAGAAGATATTCACACTCTAGTATTGAGGAGATCAGTTCGACAAAGAAGGATATAAGAAAGGTATACTCCATCTAATTTCTGTTCAAATTTTTCTTTGTCTATTACTGATGATGATCCTAGAACTGTCAGGGAGGCAGTGGATTCAGAGGATGGAAAGCTCTGGAAAAAGGCCATAGATGAAGAAATGTCAGCCTTGGATAAGAATGAGGCTTGGGATCTAGTGGAGTTGCTGACTGGAAGAAATTTCATTGGTAGAAAATGGGTATTTAAAATGAATTTGAATGAAGAAGGAAAAGTGGAGAAATAAAAATCTTGATTAGTAGCAAAGGGTTATTACTAGGTTGAGGGAATTGATTTTGGTGAGATTTTTTCTCTTGTTTCTAAGTTAACTTATATAATATTTTTGTTATCTGTTTCTGCTACATTTGATTTTGAAGTAGAATAGATGGATGTGAAGACATCGTTCCTGCATGGGGATTTGGAAGAAGAAATCTATATGAAGCACCGAGAATAATTTGTTGTGAAGGGAAAGAAAGAGATGGTACGCAAGCTGAAAAATTCTCTGTATGATTAAAAACAATCACCAAGGTTGTGGTATAAAAAATTTGATACTTATATGCTGGGACTTGGCTTCACAAGAAGCAAAGATGATCATTGTGTTTATTTTAAATTAATTGGTGATCATTTGATTTATTTGGTCTTGTATGTGGATGACATGTTGCTGATAGGAAACAACAAGGAGATTATCCAGGATGTGAAAACTCATTTATCCTCTAAATTTGACATGAAGGATCTCGGTGCTTCAAATTTCATTTTGGGCATGGAAATTAAAAGAGATCAGAAAAAGAGGAAAATGTGGTTAAATCAGAGAAAATATGTCGAGACAATATTGCAGAGGTTTAATATGTGAGAATGTAAACCGTTCAAGGTCCCTATTCCTGTTGGTGTAAAGTTATCTACAGATCAGTGTCCCAAGACATGGGAAGAGGAGGAGGACATGTCTCTTGTTCCATATGCGATTGTAGTTGGTAGTTTGATGTATGCAATGGTATGTACTAGACCGAACATTGCACATGCAGTGGGAGTTTTGAGCAGGTATATGTCAAAACCAAGGAAGGAGCATTGGACATCAGTAAAAAGGGTTTTCAGGTATTTGCATGGCACTGCTAGCTATGGATTGTGTTACCAAGGAAGACAAGGATTGGACAAAGTGTTGGGCATACATGGCTTTGTGGATGCAGACTGGGTTGGAGATCTACAAGCGAGAATGTGTTTAACCTGTTTGGAGGAGAAATCAATTGGATGAGCAAAATAAGGTTGTAGTGGCACTTTCAACTACAAAAGTTGAATACATGGCAGCGAATCATGTAAGTAAGGAAGCAATATGGTTACAAATATTATGTTCAGGTATTGGGTTGGTACAACAAGCTATAAGGATAGATTGTGACAGTCAGAGTGTAATTTTTCTGGCGAAGAACCCAACCTATCATTCAAAGACAAAGGACATTGATATTCAATATCACTTTGAGAGACATGGTTGAAGAAAAGAAAGTGTTCTTGATGAAGGTGGACAATTTGAAGAATGTTGCAGATTCATTAACAAAATCTATGAGCACTAAGAAGTTCTCTTGGTGTAGAGGATCCATGGGCATTGCTGCCCTAGATTGTTGATTATGTAACCCCCTATATGCAAAGAAAAAAACAAGTGGGAGAATGTTGGGTATGTGTTATATTATTTGCAAGACTTGGTCCAATGTTCCCTACGTTGCGTCGTGCATGCAGAGGGG
>JASDQU010102675.1:139456-155027 GCA_032191745.1 Picea mariana
TTCCCCCGAGATTTTTTTTTTCCTCAGGAAACATGTTGCCTTGATTTTCGTTTCCATTGTTGGGTGATTTTTCGGCACATGGTTTTTGTCGATAGTTTTCTATTTTTGGTTAAAGAATTAGGGTTTTTTACTAATCTAGATCATTGGGTTAGGGTTTTGGATTTCGTTGGATCCTATATTTATATTGTATTGTAAAAAGGGCATCACTATGAATGAATATAGAATATGTTGGTTTTGTCGGTTTGGGTTTCTAGGGGAAAAATATCTGTTTAATGTGTGTATTTTCCATTGTATCGTTTTTGTTCTTTTATTGAAAATCTATTTGTAGTAAAATATTGTACAAGGTTAAAATGTACATTCTAGGGCATCCACATCTATCTGATCTTCAAATACGGGAATATCAAAGTTCAATTGTACCTTGAAGGGAGAAGTTCCTCTAAAGTGGTCGCTTGATGAATATGCACCTATTGCTATCAGAAGGCATTGAAGGATGTTGGAAAAATTCTCCATCATTTCATCCCTCCGTCGCATGAGAGATTGCTCAAGAAACAGGTTAATATAATCTCTTGCTCTGTCATTTTTATTTTCTTCTTCCATTGAGGGTTTCCTGGTTGTGTGAGAGCGATTTTCCTTAAGAGAGACAAACTAGATACCCAACTTGCTATACTCGGACCTCATCGAGAACATGCACTGAAAAATGATCAAGGGTAGCCTACTCTGATACCACTGATATGAATTATTTTCGAAGCGAAATGAAAGTAGATATATTACAATGAAATACACATAAATATTTCCAGAAATAGAGAAATACAACAATACATGATTTCTATTAATGAAAGAAATGTACAGAGACTGTAAAAATATCGAGTGCAAGACTCGCTAGAATGGTGGCATCTTTATCTCTAAGAAGAGATGTGACGACTATGCTCATTCGCAAGAAAATGAGTACAATTAGGCTCTAAAGGAATTTTTACAATAAACATGAATTCCAAAACCCTAGCATCTAAAAACCTAACCCTAGGAGATGAAGCGCCAAAAGTCATGTGGGCCATGTTGGGGTAAGTTAGTACATCAACTTCTTGGGGTCATAACTTTTGCATACAATCTTCATTTTAGGCGTGTGATAACACGTTTGAAAGATATTTTCAAGAAATACACATTATTTCGTCAAACTAACTCTATCAATAGTTTGACTGTGGCAAGCCCAAAAAATGTTGTTTAGGGCCTCAAAACGGCCCCAAAAGTACAGAAAGATGTACTGAGATGAAAACTACCAAAATAAGCTAGTTGGAATAGATGGGCAGACACCAATATCCACTTGGATTTTTTGTAGGGATTCAAGACAACCTCACAAGTGTATAACCCATAATTACAAAGAATTTTCCCCATTACAAAGAAACGTGTTAAATTGAAAACTATCAAGATGAACCAACTGGAATGGAATAGGTGGGTGGCCACCAATATCCACCTGGATCACTATGTATCATTTTTCAATGAAATATCATGAAATATCATGTTCAATTATTTGCATATGTGGATATTTACTTTCATTGTGCAAAAATGTAATTTCGGCCTTTATGTTACCATTTGTAAATTTTATTGCACATTGTAAATATTGAATAGAATATAGCATCGCCACAATTTATGTTGCCCATTAAATTTGCATGTAAACTGCAGGGACATCTGGCCTAGTCCATTCAATATTGTCAATTGCATCGAAATCATGTTTTTATTTTGTCTTATTCACAAAACAAGTTTTCCTAAAAACCATTACATTGACAATTCCTTTGGTTTTGAATTGTATTTGACCTGTTAGATTTTCTGTACAAATGTGTTTTCTCATTTTTTATTGAAAAATGAAGTTTATTTTTAACTTGGAACTTTGACAATATTGCTAGTTTTGGACTTTGTTTCATGTCTTCCATAATATGCAATTTTTATTTTGTCAAACTAGTAAACAATTACTTGAAGTGATGCTCACAATTTCAACTTATGTACAAGAAGTTATATCATATCCTCCACATATTTTACATAGCTTTAGGCCAATGGTAGCATTAGAACACTTTGCATTTTTCATGCACATCTTGGCCTTTGCATACAGTCTATACAAGAAACATATATTTCACACTGAACTCAATCGCATATGCTTTTTGCATATCCTAAGCTATGTATAACCTACATTGTCTCGCGGACATCTTGCCTTCTGTGAACCCCAAATTGCTTCTAGCACACCATGCATTGATTGCAGTTCCCATTGCTTCTCTGCATCTTCATATGTGCAATCTCTTTAAAAATTTATGTCGTAGATGTTTTTTACATATTTCTATGCTAAATGCCACATCATCTACCAACAATTGTAGGAACACGTCTTTTAGTGAATCCTACCATTGACACACTTCACATTGCTTCTGTCACATATTTTTCTTTGCATACTAATTTCCACTAAATTTACGTATTCGGATGCTAAATATCGTAAACTATGTATTGGGAAATTTACATGTTATGCTTCTGGCACATACCAACAACTGCACACTTTACATTGCTCTTCACAGAGTTTGCATTTCTTCTGGCACATCCTAACCATTTCTCTCCTTTATATCCAAACAAATTCACTTTCGCACGATACAAAGAGTCAAAGTGAACATCTGCTTCAGCTCAATGTGCTTGTTTCTTTTTTATACATAGTCCAATGCCATATCTGATATTCTATGCACAAAACTTTAGTATCTTTATTTCTGCACACTTTTGACTAGCTCTTATTTTCCAAGCATCTACAAGTCCATCACTTTCATTTATATTTGCACACATTTACTTCCACACAATAGAAACAGTCAAACCAAACACTTGGTTATCCTATTATTTATTTTCGATAATATTATTTGCAATGCTTTAATATCAACTGACTGAGCATCATTATGTTTCCCATGATCAAAATTATTGCAAGTGTTTTATGATTAGTAGTTGATCTACATGTATTGGCTCCCAGACTGCTTATTGGCATCCTGTACTAGGATACAATTTGAAAGACTGGACCTATATTTTAAATCAAACAGAGACTGTTCACTAGAAACAATCAATAACAAATATGTAAAACCTGTTGTGGTTTCAATAAAACAATGAGTCATAATCATTGTTCATTGTGCCTATTATAATTTATAGGTAAAAGTTTTTACTAGTATTTTGATATTAAAAAGTTATCTATTTTTATTTATTAAAAATTATACAGATGCTCTCCTTTACATAGTTTCTCAGGATATGTGTTACCAACTTTTGTATTAAAAAATAAAAACAACAAGTTAAAAGTCAAGTCTGTTTTGACAATTCATTTTAAAAAATAATAAATCATTCATAATTGATCTAGAAAATATTGTTTTTTCTTTTCTTAAAAAAATATGAAACTTTGAACTTCTTATTTATTCCCCTTGCACAACTATAGCATACCAAACTCACTCCAACATTTGTAGTTTCTACTCATCCTAAATTCCAAAGACATTATATTGGTTCGTGCATTAATAAGATGTATAATTAACTTTAATTAAATGAATAATTAACATCTATTTTTAATATACATAAAGACATAAAAAAAATTGTTTTGTTATACATATCCATATGCATAAGAATATTCTATTGTTAATAGCATTGACAACTATTAGACTAGCTCTTTGCAAGGATATAAGTCTAAATATTTTACGTTGCTTATTTCTACAAAGTTTTATGCTAAATATATATTTAGTTTACTTTAATTTTACTTCTTTTTTACTCCAAACATTTTACATTGCTTGATGCATAAGGTAACATCCCCATTAGTCATTTCACTTTTTTACTAAGTTTCATTCCACATTGAACAATTTTCTTTTTTGCTGACTTTTACAAAGTTTTATGCTTATTGTCCTTACTATAGCATAAAAAATAATGTTATTTTTCTTTGTTATATGAATTATCTTTTCACAAAGACAATTCATTATCTATGCATCTACTTATATTAAGTCTCATTGTTTACCAAATGTTTTCCACTCAACAACATATATTTTCCAAATTGACAGGGACTGTGCTGCCATGCAACCCTTGTTTCTTTTTGAAATGATTTTTTTTTAATTGCGAAATGACATTTGTTTATTTACTCTTTGAAGGATGAATTGGCATCAAAATACATATCTTCATGTTTATTAATAAGATAATATTTTTTTTCCACTTCTAACGATTGAAAATATCATTGATTTTGATTTTATCTATGAGTGTTTCTTAAATTACAAATTACTTCATTACAAAAGTATTTTTTGATATCCTCATAATTAAATCCCACCCACAAAGTATTTGATAGGAGTTTGTGGTGTTCACAGGAACTACGTACAAGTGGATTTGTATTCAATATTCAAACCATGTATTGTAAAAAATAGTTGTGTAAGGGTTCACTACAACCCACTATTTTCTTTGTCATTTATGACACAAACAATGCATTTTTAATAAATAAAGCATACACTTACTTGTTCTCCATTAATTCACATGGCACTCCTTGAGTTTGCACACCCTCGTGCAAAAATTGGTCACTTCCTTTCACAATTTGGTTTGTCCGCACACCTCCTTGGACCAAGGCAAGGTCGCCTCTCACCTTGTCACATTATGAAGTCACCCCCAAAAAAATTCATCCATGACACCTTGAATCCACTTCCCACCCCATGGTGCAGTTAGCCAGTCTTCTACAACCACACACATTTTGTATTGCATCCAAGTCTGCGAAGAGTCAAGGTAAATCACCATGCATCTGTTCTTTGCACATCCAACCAATTCTTCCCTTGCGACCCAACTTGTGATGAAGTTCATAAGTCTGGATTTCTTGACCGAATTATCCCTATCTTTATATTCATATTCAGATATGAAATGTCCCATCTACAACAATAACTGGACATCCAGATTACTTTTCCTCATTACTTCACCACTCGGCCATAATGTTGCATCTACCTCTCTATTCCTTGAAATGGTCAGGCTTCCCCCTCAACCATGTTGTCCAAGACAAGAGAAATGTCCATGTCCAAGTAATCTCTTCATGTTGCATTATTCATCTTTGCACAATCCTCCAAACCAAGGAAATTCCTCAACTCACCTCCTTCCATAGATTCACCTCTATGCAACTTAAAATTTGCGATGAGTGTGGCCAACACACCCACACTACTCAAAAATCCAAACAAACTATCCAAAGTGCTCCAAGTAGAATGAGTCACCCCAAAAGAACTTCCATGCCTTAGGCACGTTTGAACCAATACTCCTTCCAACCTCAACCAGTGACCTTGTCGAATCTTCGATTCATCGCACAATAATCTACAAGTCACCAAGGTATGCTCTACCTCATCCAACGTCCCATACCACCCAAGTCACTTGGTTTGCGTTCTTCCCATTCAAGTTGAATTCTAAATATGCTTGGTTGACTTCTTTGCTTACTCCATCCATATCCTAGAATGGAACTTCCTTGCACCTCCACAAGTGTCCAAACTCTTGCATTGTCATCACGATTTTTCAAGTCATTGCATGACTCAAAAAATCTATCTAAGGCACCAACACCCAAAGGAACCTCATTCATTCTCTCAAAATTGGCACATCTAGACCTCACTTCCTACTTCACCACAACGATATGTCTAATGCATCTTTTTAATCCACCTCCACAACTGCATCCAAATTTGCCTAAGTCCACTATTGGACTCGTCCAAGTTGGTCATTCAAATCTCTTCTCACATTCACCCAAGTCAAGGTGCCCCAACTTCTCTGTGATTCCTTTGAATTTTTCACTACTTAGGCCACTTCCAAGTCTTCCAGTTTTCACTATAGAAATAGATGGCACTTGAATCACTAAGTCGCCCAACTTCCCTCCAAAGAAATCTTTGCAACTCTTAAGAAATTTAAGAACCCGGAATCAACCATACCTTTTCCAATGAAATTCTTGGTTGCACCCATGGTTTAGGTATTCATACTATCCTAGGCCTGAAATCACCCAAGCCACCATTTCTAATCATGAAACATCTTGTATCGAACATCCTTAATATGGCTCAATATCAAGCTCATCTCCTTCCAAAACTCGACTAAGTCACAGATCTGTGCCACATCCAAGTCACTTTACTTCCACTGAACTCATTATACACACCTTGGATATCTTTGGCACCAAGGTACCAAGCTCACCTACACACAACCTATCACCACAATCCAACCTCATGGCTTAACAAGTGCATATGGTGAAGCTTGACATATGCATGTCTAAAAAAAGTGTACCCAACTATGTGCCAAGTACGTAACTCAACTCTACGATATACAAAACTCCGTGTAAGTAATACTCTCCATACAACCAACTGAACTCATCTCCACCTCCCTGTCATCTCCACACCTTGATTGCTTCCACTTCAAGGCACCATGCACACACAACCCGACTACTAAGTCATACTACTGTTAATCGACTTGTGTAACTCTGTGAAAATATACCTCATCCGAAGGCTGAGCTCAACCCCACCTGTCCACAACCTAGCTTGACTCAATTTCTATTCTATATGATGCACAACATGAAGATGTCATGACGAAAAATGCACTTAACTAATTTCCTTGAGAACTAATCCACAAAGCTGCTCTAGGTCGCATCAAGTCACCCAAATCACCTAATTTCTTCAAATCGTCACATGACCACCTTCCCTATCTTGATTCTGCATAAAGGTGTGTCCACTTCATCGCAACACATAACTGTTCCACAAAATTTCAACCACTTCTGCAATTTCTTCTATAATCAACCTCTGCGATCACTTCTATGGTCAACGAGATCTGATACCATCTTTCATGAGGGTGATAGTGATGAAGAGATCACCAAACTATCTTCAAATGTTTCTCTGATACCATCTGTCATGCCCCCAAGACTCATGCTCAAATCCCAGGGATCTGTCATACCTTAGGGTGTGCGACACCATGATTGTTACAACTTGATGGATTGACCAACCCAAGCCTTACCTAGCTTGAACTACACCTCCTTTCCTATAGCATACCCATACTCAGCTCTAGGCTAAGGTGAGTCACACTCCTACTCTACACAAATCACTTATATACTTAGAAAATTGGTTAACACTCTTAACACTTAGTCATTATGGCATACAATGAACAAACATGTGAAACAAAAGAGACACAAATATAGTGTTGGTGTCACCGATAGTGCCTAACACACAACTTGGTTTATTATATTGTGAAATATATTCAATACAACACAATGCAAATAGGATGTTATTGTCGTAGTTACAAGGATGGGCAGAGTCTCATGACTTTTTCCATACAACAAAACTTTCCAGTCTTCACATATTTGTCACACCAAGAGTCATTCGTCGAACCTTCTTGCTTTAGCCTGCAACTTTCCCCAAACATGTTCCCACCTCAAACCGAACCACTCTACTTCTCGTTCCTTCCTCGTTAACATCCCAAGACATCTTGGTGTTATAAAATTCCCCAAGAACTTACCCCATATATACTCCTCCGTCGCAGACTCCATAAGATGGCATGAGTCTCTTGGTGAAACTCAGCCCCTTGGGAGGATCTTTCCCATTCTCTCCCAACTCATCACAGACTTCCTCACCTTGTTATTCACAAGTGTTATGTCCGCATTGGTTTTCCTATCTCATGCCATATATATGCGACTCTCCTCACCAAATTGTTGTGTCGCTCTGTACCAAACCATCGTGTCCCTTGGGTAAGGTTGAGACAACTCACCAAGTTACTCTATTGTGCATCTCACTCAAGCATGATGCGCCCAACCAACGTGCTAGTTTGTTGGGTCATCACGCCTAACTCATATTATCACCAAGGTTAGCCTCATCTTTGTGCCCCTTGATTCATCCAGATGAAAGTGTGCAAGGATGACACCTACAAGGTGAGCGCACCCATTGGTCGTGATCTGTGGCAGTGTGCCTTAGGGAACCAAGTTTTCCCATCATGATCCCTAAGTGTGGATCACCCATCCATATAAGTCTTAGCTTGCCTCCTTAAGAATCTTAGCCAAGTCCTCCCTCCACAAGTGTGTCCAACTTAGACAACTCATCGCACACCTACCCAATCACAGACATTCTCGTTCATCTGAGTCGCCTTAGCAACCCCAACATTCACATCTCGTCTTCGTCTATGTCGGTCGAGAGGAGGTGTGTGTGTCCTTCTCATCGAATGCCTTACACCTAACATAATAAAGTGAGGGATAGAAAAAATATATAATATTTTGAATTTTGAAACATGTGCATTGTGTGTATATGTAAGAAACAATAAACATTTAAAATTCCTAAAACATTGTCTCATTCATTGCATATTGAATTGCCTTCATTGTGACTTCAGCTATTTTAATTGTATTTTCTTTCTTCACCCCTTCAAAATATCATTTCAATATAAGTTACACTACACACTTGGGATTTAATATCCTCCCTTTCAAACTGATCATCTTCCATTTGTTTTACTTGTAAACATAGAAATTAAGGTGAAGAACTTATCTATTGATTATAAAAAAATATATTCCTTTATCAATTTTAAGACTTCTATGATTAATATCATTGTAAGATGGTTCTTCCCATTTTTGGATCATTGTTTCAAACTATACTAATGTGATCCATCATTCGAATTAACTAGGCCTTTACTAATATAGTTACTTGAAAAGCCTCCAATTCTTTATGATATCCACACATTGTTTGGAAGGCCTATATGATGTCAATGTTGATGATCATCATTTGGATTCACTTTATACTTCAATTTCTGTGTTTAGATATAGTGGGATCTGGTTATAATTAAAAGTTATATGTTATACCAATTAAAAAGTCACTGGGATTTAATACCACCATTTAACTATTTAACTTACATTTATCAATTGATTTGTTGATAGTGTAACATGTAGTCACATTTTGTATTCAGTCCAATATTAATAACAACATTTGATGGCTCTTCTCTAAATTCAACCATTTATGAAACATGCATAACTCAATCATCTATGAAACGTGCATAGTTGAATGAAAATTATGATATCAAAAAAATAATAATCATTAAGTACATTGATTTAAAAAATAAGCATATATTATTCACATTTTTTATCAATAATTTTATGCTCTATTATCTAAACATATTAACTCAATCATCATTGAAACATGCATAGTTGAATGCAAATTATGATATCAAAAAAATAATAATCATTAAGTACAATAAGCATGTATTATTCACATTTTTTATCAATCCTTTTATGTTAATACTAACATATTATCACAATATAAGATCTAATATTATGATCAAGTATTTTAATACCAATGCACTCTTATATATATATTAAAAAAAAACATATTTATTTATTATGATACCCTTTTCAATGAAAACAAGTGATGTGTGGCAGTTTAGTTCCTGCTAAGTAGATTTGGAAATGGAGATGATAGTTGACACCTTATAATTATTGATAATGATGATTATTGACATCTACTGAAATCAATCAGTATAGAAACGTTAAAAGATGGGGATAGACAAGGATTATTATTTTAAAAACTAATATTAACAATATGCTAACTAAAGGCTAATTAAAATAGATCTTTAATAATAAGCAAATCAAAGTTTAAATATGTAAAATTAAATGACAATTTAAAAAAAAAGTTTAAATATTAAAACTTATGTTCAATTGTTTTTTAGAAATCAAATGATAATTTATTTATTTTTAATTAAAATTTATGTTGAAATTTCATTGAATACATATACACTAAGACATTGAAAATATAACTTATACCTTAATTTACAATTATTGAAAAACAATCTACCCACAAATACATGACAAGATTAAAGTAATTAATATGAAATGGAATCCTCCCATAAAGTAATATGAAATGTAAAATGTAAAGAAGTTATTTGATAATATAATCTCCCGTAAATCTTGGTTTAATGTGTTTTAATGGGAGATGTCCTCGAGATTTTCGCTTACTAATGCCAATCTTTTCGAACCTGTGTGGTGAGTTGTCACTAATAAGAGAATAATTAATGTGCATTTGGAAGGGAACGAATGTGGAAGGGATGGAAGGGAGCAATAAATGCTTTGAAACTTTTGTGAACCCGGGAGTCCGTGAACCCGCAAATATGTGACAACAAGAGGTGAAGAATTGACTAAGTATGGAAAAGTGGGGCGGTCAGATGGACTCATCGTAGGGAGAGTGAAGCTTTCGAGTTCGAGGAGTCTGGGGTTGAATTGTAGATCACAAAAGTTTTGGGTGCAAGATGTATATCATGGAACACAGTGCATGAGAGTTCGATAGCGCCAACTCGAGAAACCGCGGTCATAAAATTGGCTAAGTATGGAAAGGAATGACGTTCAGTCAGACTTGTGATGTGAGGATATAGATGGAGATGAGGATCTATCATTCCACCAACCCGAGAACCCGTAGTCATAGAAATGCGACTAAGTATAGAACCAGAAAGGCATAATAGAGGGGAAGAAGAAAAGGGAAAAACAGGTAAGTATAGAAGAGGGAAAAGAAAGGGAGAAAAGAACTTTATCCCTCACACAAAAACACTAAGTCTGATAATTATCAAGCGATAGAAACACATTAAATATGGGAAAAACATTGTCAGCTATGGAATATATTTGGAGATCGACAAACTCAGGTTCAAGTTTAAAGAGAATTTGTTTACATTTATTTCAATATTATTCATATTATTTTATTTTAATAGTATTTTTGTGGCCCAAATGTAAACCATGTTCCAATTTGAAGAGTGTTTTCGGCTTGCAAATTTTGCTCAAACCCATAAGCAATAGACCAAAAATATATGACTTAACATTTTTATATGAAAGCATATTCTCAAATATGACAAGTTGTAATATATGCACAATATTAAATAGGAACATGACGTCAACACCTAAGTTTCCATGTTGTATATGTCTACTGATTTTTTGTCTTTGTTATAGGGCTAGTGGCCACAAAACTATGTCCTATTTGAATCTGATACCCTATCACAAATTATTCTTGCATGTAAAATGTAAGGAGCGAAAGATGCAGATGTCGCAATATAGTATCTTTTATTTAAATGGAAGTATTGGGCAGGGGAAAAAAAAACCTTATTGTGCATTTTTAATTATGGATCAAAGAGTCTCTTAAATTCTTGTAGAAAGAGGTTCAATTCAACTATGAATAGTTGTACAGGGAAATGATTTAATTTAAAAAAAAAAAATACAAAATTCAATAAAACAATATGAAACATTGGAAAACACCATAAATTTGCACTCAACATGTTAACTAATATGTAGCCACGAAAATGATTTAAACTTTTTTTAAGATTACAAAAATTCAATAAAACAATGTTAAACATTGTAAAACACCATAAATTTGTAAAATGTGGGACCTTTAAAGAAGTCCCTCAAATGAAAGTAAAATAGATATAACATAAAATTGAAGATGTTTTTAAATTTTCTTGTAAAAAGAGAATTCCTGTGAATGGACTRGGAGATGCTCACATTCGTATATGTAAAGTAAATAAATAGAACTTTCTCACATCCATCATAGTAGTGCTAATGATATCTGATCACATAAAAATTAAAAGAAAATGATCGGCATGCACAAGAGAAATTTGACAATGTGATACATGGGCAACAAAAAAAACATAATGATACAACAACCTCAAATATTTTATATTAAGATAAACTGGGTTGCAAAATACAATCGAGATTATTCCCAAAATAGCTCTCTTGGAATTTGTAAAAAAATATATAGTTCAGTACATATTCTATGAAATTTAAATGTGTTTGTCATAATGACTGGTATTGGGGATATTGCGGACCATAAAGAAAATATGTATAAGAATCAAGCTTGTAGAAAGAAGAAAGTGGGTGATGGAAGACAACAAGACCTGGCAAGAAGAAAAAGAAAATTGTCAATCCTTAGTTAAATCCGGCATGAAATCAATGTAGTGCCCATGAGGATCTACATCGAGGAGTGGTTAAAAAAGGATGTCGAAAAGCTTACCAATGAAGGCAAAGGATGGTTGAGATGGTTCCCATAACCGCCGAGGAAAGCCATAAAACAATATCAGTGAGCAAATGACAAGGCATGCGATACCATCATATTAATTTCATACTGGTCACATTCTTTTGTCTTTGTCAATCTCTTCATCCAGTGAGAATAGAGATGTTGCGCAATGCTTCTTCAATATCTTGGTTTTTAATCAAATCATCAACTAGCCAGTTTTTCACATCATCTTCACCATATTCAAGAATGCCATAGAAAGTTTCAAATGACATCCCTTTAGAGATATCAACTTGTTCATCAAATGCTTGCTTGGTTAAAAACAATGAGTTGAATATCAATTTTGGGTCTTGGACTTCATTGGTGCTTCCATCTAGATCTATCTCAATCAACTTCTTGAATAGTTTGTCTCTTCTAGATATGGCCTAGCTACATGCTTGAACGATACCATTCAGGTTTTTTACTTTTTCTTTCCAGCATGCATTTAGTTGGTTTATTCTGTCCAAGGAAGGGATATCCTCCTCTCTTCTTCTCAATTCCGCCATACTAGTAACTTTAAAACCAAATGGTACATCAAGGTAAAACCTTGATCGTTTTTCAAATCTGCTTGCAGATATTTATGAAAAGCATGCGCTCTTG
This sequence comes from Picea mariana, assembly GCA_032191745.1. Taxonomy (NCBI): domain Eukaryota; kingdom Viridiplantae; phylum Streptophyta; class Pinopsida; order Pinales; family Pinaceae; genus Picea; species Picea mariana. Next base: position 152,074 of record JASDQU010102675.1, read on the forward strand.
TTCCAAAAGAGACCATACTCTTTGACATATCCCAAGCCTATGTTATTAATTCCATTCTTCTCTTTATATTCTTTTACACATAGCCTCAGGCTGATGTGTGAAGGCTTTTTGATCCTTTTAACTTTTCCGCATGTGTGCTAGGGCCAATCATTACTAAAGGACTAGCCAAGAGTGGAAGGGTCATTAGAGCTCCCTCTAGTTCTTTGATTCACTCCTTTAACCTGACATGCTTTGCTTCAAGGCCGTCAATAGAGTTGTCTAGAGAATCTCCAGTTGCTCGATGTATATGGGATATCTAGGAAGGCCACATGTTTCGTAGGTTAATATATGAACACGATTTCCCCTTCTTATTATTTACATCTCTCTTTTCAATAACCAATTTTTTGGATTCGTTGTCAAAAACAACGCTCTGAAATGCAAAAGGCTATTTTTTGTCGAAGGTCTCGGTCCCAATTATTTCCATCTGAGGGTTTTGGGGAGTAGTTCTCTCTAGATGGTCATTGTCAGGGAACATTTTCTCAATGTCAATTTCTAGTTCCATATATTCGAGGGAGAGATCGTGGATATGAATTTCTCCCCTCGATCCCTCCTCTTCTTGCACAATTTTTTTTCGTTTGTTGCTCGCGGGAAGTTTATGAGAACTTTCAATTTTTTTGGAGGGAGTGTTATTATCTCCTCCTCCACTTGAAGAACTGTGTGTGAATTTCTTACTTGGGTAGGTTGTTGGAGCACTGCTCCGAGATGATGTAGTCTTAGGTGTGGCGGTCGGGGATTGGGAACTTTCCTCACCTGGACCTTTTCTTCTCTACTTGTATGACTCATTGGTGTTGAGTATTGTCTCCAGGTCGTCGGTGTCATGAGAAGGACTTCCCGAGGTGTTATCTACATCTTCATTCAGGATTGCATTAATGAAATAATTGTTGAAACCGACAACCAATAGGTGTTCTAAAAAAATACCATTAGGATCGAACCCTTTTACTTTTTCATCATATTTAAAATTGAGGTTGTGGAAGTGGCCCGCAAATTCATCAATATTTTTCATATTCCTAAATATGAAACCCCCGACTTTCCAAGGTAGAGGCATGGATTGATTTCTTCTGTTTTCATGGAAAACAATAGGTGTACTGCCTTGTTATCTCAACAACAAACATTGTATCATATATGTGGCATGGAAGGAAGGAAGGATTTTCTTTGGATCCAAAAATCCTTATAACATTATAGTTCTCCATTTGTTCCAGTTTCCCCTTCCAATCGAGGAACTTGCTCGCCTGGTCAGACATCCGGGGAAAATCCTTTCCAAATATCAACCCTTTAAAAATTGAGACAAAATCATTAAAGACTTCATAAAAATGTTGGGAGGCCTTATGTCTCCATAATGTATGGTACCAGAAGGTTACTAGGTCAAATTCGTAGTTTACGTTCTTATACAAAGATAATTTGGGGAATGGACAACAATGCATTATCGCGGAAATTAAATAAGATGACATAAATAATTTCTTCTGCCTTTTGTATTGCAATAATTGGGAAGAGATTTCAATGGAAGTCAACTTTCCCTAATCGAATATGGCTTGTTCCTTCACCGTAAAATATAAAATATACAAAATCATCTGAGAGATGTTAGTTGTAATTTCTTGTCCCGTTATCCTCGTGAAAAGCCATGCAATTTCTCGGAAAGGGTTTTTGAATGCACTAACCTTTAATCTGGTGATGTCCTCAGGGATGGTCGTTGGGTCCTCTAATAATTTCGGTAACAGGTTCAAACCATTATCATGTTTCTTTAAGAATTCCTGCAATCCTCGCCCTTGAAAGTAAGTGTTGGCTCAGGAATTCTTAACATCTTTAGAAATACTTGAGGTGATAGGGAGATTTGGGAATGGTCCTGCAATTGGATAATCCACTGGTTCATAATATAATTCTCGGCGCACCAGGTGACCAACTCCTTACAGTAAAAAAATCTTGGGACACAACCTGCTCACACAATTCCAGATGTCCAGATAACTTCCTTTTGGGAAGAAGGGGATGAGTAGTAGTAATAAGCTCTGGATCACTGAAAACTCTGGTTCTCGCGACCAAAAATATTCAACGTATCTCCACAGAAATGTTGCCAAGATGAAACCATAAGGTGATGAGAATGTTCCTTTGCTCCTGATAGTATTTAAAATGAATGTTGGAGGATGATAATATAATCTCCTGTAAATCTTGGTTTAATGCGTTTTAATGGGAGATGTCCTCGAACTTTTCACTTATTAATACCAATATTTTTGAATCTGTGTGGTGAGTTGTCACTAATAAAAGCATGATTAATGTGCATTGCGAAGGGTGCGAAGGTGGCGGGGATGGATGGGAGCGAAAAATGATTTGAAACTTTTGTGAACCCGAGAGTTCGGGAACCCGCGAATCTGTGACAACAAGAGGTGAAGAATCAACTAAGTATGGAAAGGCGGGGCATAATGCCTTAAAAAAACTAAAATAACCATTTTTTTTTGCCAATTAGAGATCCACACACTAGTACATATGACCAAATTTGCAACGGTTTTTCGTTGATATTTCCACACTTATTCGTCGCAATTTCCACGAAAGCCGAGTTTTTTTTCGTCGGAATAATTTTGTTGCTCTATTGATGATCCAGGTGTGCATGGAAACATCGACGAAATTATCTCTCCACGTATCACCACCTTCAAGTTCGGTTAACCCTTTGCATTGTCACAATTATGACAAAACTGCGTTGCAAGTACAACGAACAATTGTGGAAATTACGACGAAATTTCATCGCAATTGTGACAAAAATTTATGACAAGTCAAAAACTTACGACGCAGATGTTGTATGTGCGATGAAAAATCGTGGCAACTTGCGACAAATACCTGTGGCAGTAACGATGACATTGATTCATCAAGACCAAAGTTACGACGAAGATGTTGTATGTGTGACGAAAACTTGTGGCAACTTGTGACGA
>JASDQU010102676.1:44219-64678 GCA_032191745.1 Picea mariana
GATTTGGTTGGGTTTTTCTCCCTTGTTTGAGAAGGGTTTCCCAGGATATATCTTGTGTTCTTGTGCATGGTGGTTCTTCTTGTGATCTTGGTTGCTGCAACATTTATGGTTATGGTTATTTGATAAAATGGAATGAACTTCATACTTAACCTAATGCTATGAAAACTTAACAATAACATCATCAACAACAACATAAAGCTGATACATCATCAACAACAACAATACGAGGCTAAAACAACATCATCAACAACACGAGGCTGGAACAACATCAACATCACGAGGCTGGAGAAACAACATCATCATCAACATGAGGCTGGAGCAACAACATCATTAGCACGAGGCTGAGATAACATCATCATCATCATCATATAGCAACAAAATGAGGCAGGTGTAACAACAACATTTTGTGGTACTCTGACAGTCCCTAGGGATCTGCCCAGGAATCATAAGATTCCCTAAGATATAAAATCCTAACGGAGCTACCACATGGTACTTTGACAAACCATCCTTACTGGACCTTTGAGATCTTCCTAGGAATCATAAGATTCCCTAGGATTATAAAAATCCTAGCGGAGCTACCACTACTGACCACAGTTGACATATACATGCACATGTGCTTTGATAGATTGTCCTTACCGGACCTTCGAGATCTGTCCAGGGATGATCATTCCCCTATGATATAAAATCTTAATTGAGCTACCCGTTGTTGGTCAGGATACCATAGTATCATCCACATCACTCCCCCTTTTGAGGAAGGTCCTTTCAAACTATACCAAGCTTGTCTCGAAAGTATTTAAACTTTACACGAGACATAGGCTTAGTCAACACATCTGCAACCTGCCCATCTGTGCCAACATATTGGAGCTTTACAACTCCCCTCTGCACCATATCACGAATGTAGTGATACTAGATTTCTATGTGCTTTGACTTGTCATGGAACAAAGGGTTCTCTGCCATCTTTATGCAACTCTGGTTATCACATAGAATCACAGTGGCTTCCATCTCCAGATCGAATAGACCTGTCAACAAATTTTGAATCCATATGGCTTCACAACTGGCGGAACATGCTGCAATGTATTTCACTTCTGCCGTCTTGAGAGCAATACTGGATTGCTTCTTACTTTGCCATGAAGTCATGGATGACCCCAGACTGAAACAACATCATGAAGTGCTCTTTTTGTCATAAACACTTCCATCCCAATCTGAATCAGTATAACCAACCACTTTGAAGTCACGATCTCCATTATAACGAAGACCAAAGTACAACGTACCCTTAAGGTATCTCATCACATGTTTTGTAGCAACAAGGTGAACACGTTTGGGCTCTACCAGATACTGACTCAAGGTGTTCACGACAAAACATATATCTGGCCTGGTATTCGTCAGATACATCAACGATCCAATGATCTGTCTGTACAACGTAGCATCAACCAATTCTAACGAAGTATCAACCAGGAGCTTCAATTTTGTTTCCATGGGTGTGTTCATGGATTTACATTCCAACATATCAAACCTCTTTAGTATTTCATCTGCATACTTTTCTTGGTTAAGGAAGATCTTCTCTAGGCTCTGCCAAACTTCAAGACCTAAGAAATAGTGCATCAGGCCTAGGTCTTTTATCTCAAATTCTGCAGCGAGATTCTTTTTACAATCAATGATGAATTTTTCTTCTCCAGTTAAGAATAAGTCATCCACATACAACAATAATATAACTGGCTCATCTTTCATAACCTTGAAGTAAAGGTTAGAATCAACTTTACTTTTGGTAAAGCCCAAGCTCGTAAGAAAACTGTCAATTCTACCATACCAAGCTCTAGGAGCTTGCTTCAACCTGTACACAACCTTCTTCAACCTGCAGACATGAGTCTTTCTATCTTCAACTTCAAACCCTTGAGGTTGTTCTATATACACTTCTTCTTCAATAACACCATTTAAGAAGGTTTTTTTCACATCCATCTGGTGTAACTTCCACTTCATCTTGGTTGTAAGAGCTATGATGGTTCTGATAGAAGTGTATCTAACTACATGAACAAATGTCTCTTCATAATCAATGCCTTCCTTTTGCAAAAATCCACAAGCTACAAACCTTGCTTTATGTTTTTCAATACTTCCATCTGCAACATGGTTTATCTTGTATAACCATTTGGAAGATACCACATCTTTGTTCTTCAGTCTGGGAACTATTTCCCATAGATCATTTTTTATAATGGATTGGTGTTCTTCTCTCATGGCATCTGCCCATTCTTTCTTCTGAATGGCTTCTTCAAAGCAAGGAGACTCATTTTCTATGAGATCAAACATCAAAGCCATGTAACTGGAGAATGGTTTACGTTTCTTGATTTTTCTCATGGTTCCTTCTGGGGCACCATACTTCTCTCCATTTTGAATAAGTTCTCTTGCCCAAGCTGACTTTATCTTGTGAGAGATCGTCATTTGGGGAGGTTCTTGAGATTATGTCATATCATGATTTTCTGGAATCTCATCATCAGGGGTATTTGTAACTTCCCTCACTGGTTCTGCAACTCTGGGAGCTACAGGTTCTTCTTCATATACTTCTTCAAGATGACATCTCCTTGATTTCTTTAGTGTTGCATCTTCAACAAAGGTTACATCTCTGTTGATGTCAATATGATGGTAACCTGGTATGTAAATTCTGAAGGCCTTAGAGACCTCACAGTATCCAACAAATATTCCCTTCTTTCCTGAAGGGTCCATCTTAGTTTTCCTTTCTTTCGGAATGTGTACAAACATTGGACAACCAAATATCTTGAGATGGCTTACTTTTGGCTTCTTTTTGGAGAACATTTCTTCGGTGATTTTGAATCCAAGTGCACTATGGGATAATTTGTTTTGGACATACACTGTTGTTCTTGTTGCTTCAGCCCATAAGTGCATTGGAAGATCTTGATCATGGATCATAGTCTTCACTGCTTCCATTATAGTTCTATTATTTCTTTCTGCTACACCATTTTGCTGAGGATTATAGGGAGTGGTGAGCTCCCTCTTAATCCCGACATCTCTGGAAAATCTTACAAATTATTTTGAGGTGTACTCTCCTCCATTATCTGACCTGAGTATCTTGATTTTTCTTTCAGAGAGTTTCTCTGTCAAGGTTTTGAATTCCTTGAATTTTCCAAACACTTCAGCTTTTGATTTTAAGAAGTAAACCCAAGTCTTGCAAGAATAATCATCAATAAATGACACATAGTATACATGCCCATTAAGAGAGGTTGAGGGCATTGTGCCACATACATCTGAGTGGATGAACTCCAAGATTTTTTTTGCTTTACTGTCGCTCTTCGGGAAAGGATTCTTTATGTTCTTTCCATGTGCACATCCCTTGCACACACCTTCATGATCAACCTTGAATTCTAGAAGACCTGTAACTACCATGCTTATATATGGTAAGGCTTTGTAGTTGATGTTAGCTAGTCTTTTATGCCAAAGTTCACATGGAATCTCAGTGGAGTGAGTCAAGTCTGCATCCGAGTGACCTTTTAACTTATACATGCCACCTTCTTCAATTCCAATGACAATTGCATATTCTACAGTTTTTCCTTTAGGCCACATAAGAACTTCACCATCTATGAATGCATCCCTGAAACCTTTCTTATCTAAAGCTGAGATAGAAAGTAAGTTCTTTGTCAAACCTGGTACATATAGTACATCCTTCATCTTCATCGGGGTCCCTGAATCAAGTTTGTACGTGGATTCTCCCACTCCTTTGATAGGGTACTGGTAATCATCTCCGAGTGTAACTTTATGGGGAAAGTTATTTTCCGTAAGGCTAGAGAGAATGTCTCTCTGACTTGCCATGTGCTTAGAAGCACCGCTATCTATGAGCCAAGTATCCTCTCTAGGTGACACAGATCCTAAGATGGCTGAAAATAAGACATAGTCTTCAATCTCTTCTTTAGTAAACTTTGTGGGTGGCTCATCATCCTCAACTGCATGGGCATGATGTCTTTTGTTATTTCTCTTCTTGTATTCTTCTCTTCTAGCTAGAGAATTTTTAGCAATATGTCTCATCCTGTCATAACGGTAACATTGGTAAGAGGAGAAATCCTTTTCTCTTCTTTGACCTTTCTGAAACTTTTGGAATGTCCTTGGAGGGTGAGATTCCATGTGTAGGTGGATCTCCTTTTGGAAGTGAGACATTTTCTTTCCTCCTTTAGCATGAGTAGCTAGGGCTTGATCTTCATCTGTTAGTAGTACTGCTTCTCGGTTAGCTACTCATGCTTCTTCTTGAACACATTCTTCCCAAAGACTATCAAATTGGAGTTTCTCCTTTCTTGCACAGATAGTTTGGATGAAGGAATCCCAAGGTCTTGTGAGACCATTAAGAGTTGTCATCATGAGTTCATCTTCATCTAGGTTGTCTCCAATTGCTTCTAGTTGTTCCTTGAATTGAGAAACCTTAGAGAAATAGTCATGAACAGTTTCTCCTTTCTGCATCTTTGTACTCTTGAGTTGGGTTCTCAGATTCATCTTCTGGTTGATATTCCTTCCTTCATATATTTTGGTTAGAGCATCAAACATTTCTTTTGGAGTGTTTTTTGAAGACACTTGAGGGATCAAGTGATCTTTAATGGAGTCTGCAATGAATCTTTTGGCCCTAACCATATCCTTCTTGTACTTTGCTTTAGTTGCATATTCCGCAGGTTCTAGTACATTTTCCTTTATGAATTTTGCAAGGTCATTCTCTTCAAGAATGAGTGCAATCCGATACTTCCAGGCACAGAATTTTTCCACACCTTCTAACTTGTCAACAAGCTTGGTGCTTGCAGACATCTTGACCTAGAGCTGGGAAAATGACCAAAAATTGAAAGTGCTCATAAATTGAATTTGAACTTACTAGGAGGCGCGTTGGGCTGAGGCAAGTAGGCTGGTGTCGTCTGTTTTTAGAAAATCCAAATTTTACCCCTTGAAATTGAGCCTGCACAAATCTGGACTGGTACTTCTGGTACTGGTTCTGGTTTCCTAGTTTTCTGGTACCAGTGAAAACTATGGTTTCACTTTTCGGAGGCTCTGGCCACTGAAAGGTGCGTTCAAAATGCCAATGAGTTCACTGGGCTAGGGTGCACTTCCCTAGATGGTTTTTAGGCTAAAATTCTCTTCCAACAAAAAACCCTAATTTTCTTGTATGACAACAATGACATTTTTGGTTACCTAGTGAAAGGTGCTCTATTCAGTCAAGCTCTGATACCATGTTAAATTTAGAGCTGTTATTAAGTTCTTTTCAATTTACTAGACAATAATAGCATAAGCATGATCACTAAAAGAAACACAATCACAAGGTACACACCATTTTATCCTGGGAAACCCTCATGGGGGAGAAAACCCAACAAAAACTTCCTTAATATAGATTGTGAATACAATGCCAAGATAAAAGACCAAACACTAGAGAATATCCAAGACTGAGCAATGCACCTCTCTCTTCTCCTTCTAACTGCATCTTCCTTCAAACTTGCACACTAGATGAGTGACTTGAGTGAGTGAGTGAATGAGGCACTAGCCTCTCTTATTTATACTAGCTGAGGAGCGCTAGGGTTGTGTCTTTTCATAAATCAAGGCCGACTTCTTCAACTAGTGGCTAAAACCACTTTAATTAGTCCTAGGGGCTGACTTCTCAATTAACATCATGTAAACATGGTTTGACCAATCCACAATAGGGAATTTGGTCATACATAAGTCCCAACATGATCAATCCACAAAAAGGGATTGATCTATATAATAACTCAATTATGTTTAGAATATTCTTCGTAGCTACAATATTTCAACATTTTGAAATACAAGTTTTGAGATACATATAATTAAATTTATGAGAGAAATACATAAGCAAAAAGTGTTTAAATGGGTTCTCAAGTCCAAAAATCATCATACTACATAGCGTCCTCTAAATCATCTTGTAGATCATTTTCTGCATTGGTATTCTTGGCCTCTCAACTCGATGCCCTTGAAGTTCCAACATCAACATCATTGTCACCCTCCCATTGTGGTGGAATCAAATCCAAGTTCATCCAATTGAAGTTTTCCTCTGGAATTGTTGTTGGCTTACTCTCGACAATGCAATGTGAGGACATATTGATCTCCTCCAAGACTATGGGATTTGCATCAATCTCTTTCAAGACTTCTCCCTATTTGATCATGAATTTCTTTTGCTTGTCTTTCTTTGTTGAAATGGATTCAATAAAGGTCGCAATTTGAGCCTTTAAATCATCCCCCAATTTTTTAAGAGATTGATAAATCTATTCAATAGAAGCAATGGCTTATTTACATAATATACATAAGATTGACCTATTCAATAGAAGCAATAATAATAGAAGAAACAATGACACATTTACATAATATGCATAAGATTTACCTTGGAAACCCTTAAATGGGAAACTAACAATCACAGAGTCATACCTCTCTCATTGTATTAATTTAACCGTTCACAATGCAATATTTAGGTATTATGAAACATCAATTAACTTTAATTTACCAATCGGGATTAGATTCCAACCCTAACCCCTTAAATGAGATTAGATTACAATATGTATAAAACCATGATCTAAAACCAACCAAAAAACCCATAAATAAACATATAATCGTCTTTGAAAAATAAGGAGCAATTGTTTTTTCTTTATTTTTATTTAAATCTAGGGTTGTTTTAGGCCTCACAAAAATGTGTTGGGATGTACAGTGTATATTTGCAAAGAATACAACCCATCTAAAAATATTCCACTTGTTGAATACTTTGCAATAGGGCTCGCAGAGTCACAAAATCGTCTACTTGGGGCAACAAAGTCCATTGATTCCCTACACCGAGAAAACTTCTAAACACTCAAGACTTTGTTTATGAATCTGCAACAATTTTCAAGGTGTCAAATTTCTCCAACAATGGCTTGTCTTCAACCATGTCTCTAATAAAATGATATTGTACATCAATGTGCTTCATCTTAGCATGATAGGAAATGTATTTGCCTGAAAAATTGCACTGTGACTATCACAATCTATCTTTACAGCTTTTAGTACAAAATCAATACATGAATACACTCTTTGCAACCTTACAATTTTTTCACTGCCATGAGTGGTTTCCATCTACTAAGCCTCTAATTGAGAGTGAAATTAGAATCTTCCTTTTGCTTCTTGTAGTGACTGCTCTTGATGTAGAAATCATTATGGATATTCTAATGGATAGTTTGTCACAACAAATCTAGTAAAAATATTGAAATTTTTATTGTGAAGATTAATTTCCTTTAGATATCAGAGTCTTTCATTATTGGTTTTCTGCTAAAATGAAATAGGTGAAATGTGAAAAATAGAGAATACAAATAAATACTCACACACCATCTACAAATAAACACAAGATATAACTTGGGAAACCGAATACAGGAAAAAACCAACTAGAAGGTGAGGCCACTCTACTCTCTTTTCTTCAAATGTAAGTACAAAGAAAGATGCACTCTCTGTGGAGTTTCTTTTGACATTGTGGCTTGTATGGCTGCTACAATATCTCTCCTCTGTTATGCTCTCAAAATACCACTCCTAGGTGCTTTGTTCAACTATGGAACAAATACAATGCTAAAGAATGAGAACCCCTTCTCCTTCTAAAGGCTTGGTATTTAGCATAGCTCGATAGCCATCTAGGGGTAGGGTTTTGACTTACGCAACCCTCAATTGCGATAAGGTTTTGGATCTTCTAGAATATTCTTGAAACCCCTCATGTGGATAGCCCCATATGCATGACTAACGGGGCTGACGTGGCATCCTCTCGTACCATGGTTTTCAATACATCATGTCAACGTGCGAGAGGCATAACTTTTGCATATGAATTCTAATTGAGGCGTATGATCATTGTTGGAAATGTATTGGAGTGTAGAATACAAAACCTTTTTCCAAAGTGGAGTTTTTCTTTCGAAAAGGTTGTTTGATGCCTCAAAATGGCTTAGGAAGATTTTAGACATTTTTTGACCTAAATTTTCCAAATTGGAACCTACTACCAAAATGACCTTGCAAGTTGATTCCTCCAATTTTTCCACTCTGGAAGCGTCGATATAGATGACAAATAATATAATGATACAATCCAAATCATACCTCCCCATTTAAGGAGTCTTTTGGTCCCCAAAATATTTTTTGAATGAGGCAAGGAAATTTTTCCTCTACCTTCTCCCTGGAGTACCATTTTGCTTTCTTAGAAGTTGTCCTTTCAACCGAATTTTCCATAGGTCATGCTGCCCCTATCTCTTAGTTTTGGACTTCTTCTGCAAAATTTTTTCCTTTTCCAACTCTATCTGAACATCTGGTGCTAAGTCCTTGATGGAAAGTAGGACTTGCTCCTCCACCTGATCCAACATGGAAGGCTCGTAGAGTTTGAGATTCTCTACATTCACTACTGAGTAAATGCACATGTATGGGGGTATACTAAGTCTGTAGGCATTATTTCCCACCTTCTCCACTATCTCAAAAGGTCCATACCACATAGCTTTTATCTTCTTACCAATACCCTGTAGTCTATCTTTGTTCAACTGTAACCAAACTTTGTCTCCCACTTTGAATGACTTCTTGGTTCTGTGTTGATTATGTCTGGCCTTGTATTTTTCCTGTGACTTCTTCAACGTCTCTTGTACTTGCAAATGGATTTTCCTAATCTTCTCAACAAATTTTCTTCTCTCAATGCATCACCTGTGAAGTTCTCCCTCACTCCTTTTTGTCCATATACAATATCCAAGGGTGAAGGTGGAAAGTATCCAAAGCAAGTTTTAAAAGGTTACTTACCATTAGAAGTGTGGACTGCTCTGTTATAAGAGTGTTGTATATAGATCATATTTTCATCTCAGGTCTTCAGATACGTTTGATTGCAACCCCTCAAAAGATGCACCAAAGTCATTTCAACTACTTGAGAAATTTGGTATCCATGTTTGAGATGATGCTCCTTGGTATTCCAAAGTACACCCAAACCTTATCAAAGAACATGTTTGTTGCTTTCTGTCATTTGATGGTATTTTTACAAGGCATGAGAATGCACATCTCCTTGAACCTGTCAACTACCACAAATAGATAATCATGTCCCTTCCTGGTTGTTGGTAAACCTCTCACAAAATCCATGGAAATGCTTTTCCAAGATTGAGTGGGTACAGGTAAGGGATGGTATAGACCTTGCTTCCCTCTTACTGGGTTTGCTGGTACAACAAAGTATACATCCTCTAATATACCATGCTACATCTTCTTGTATTTTGGGCTAGTACATATACCTTTGTAAGTTGGAAAATGTCTTCCCAATACCAAAATGTCATGCAACCTTAGAGGTGTGAGCCTATCTGAGAAGCTGCAGCCGTTCACCTTTAGGGACCCAGAGCTTGTCGAGCTTGTAGAGTAACCCATTACAGAAATTATAGTCATCCTTGTTGTCACCTTCTTCTATATGAGTTTGTCCCTGTAGCTATCGAAACACCTCCTTGAAGTCCTCATCTTCTGTGTATGCCTCTTTGTATGCATCATGGGTAAAAGGATCCATGTACATCAGAGTTCCCAAAGATGTAATATTGGATATAGGTGGCCTTGAAAGCATGTTTTCCAACCTGTTTGTGTTGCTCTTATTATACTTGATGACTATATGAAATTGTTGTAAACACCCCATCCACTTGTAATGTTTGGTTTGTTGTAGTTTGCTCTGGGATTGAAAATACTGTAGCAGTTGGTGATCTATGTGGATGATGGCCTCCTTTCCCATCAGATAGTGCTTCCACTTCTTGACATCTTGAACCATGGCATATAGTTCTTTTTCATAGATAGGGTAGTTGAGAACTGCCCCATGAAATATTTCATAATGATAGCATACAAGCCTTCCTCCTTGCATCAAAACTGCTCCCCTCCATCGATCACATACCCAAAATACACCAAAGTTTGTTGATCAAACTCACATTTATTAAGGATAGATATAAACTATTGGAATTACTAAGACAACTAAGAAGGGGGGGGGAGGGCGCGGGGTGAATCAGTTGTTGTTGTTCTTAAACAATTTTATGCCTATTAAAACATTATTAACTTTCTCCAAGTGATCATCAAGATTATGCAAGACATGAACAACATAAATAACAAACATCAATCATACATATGATATACATAGAGACAGGTATTTCACAAGGAAACCCATAAAGGGAGAAAACCTCTTCTTCTTCGAATGATAGGAAGTCTTTCTTTGAGCACCAACTCAAAATGAGGCTACAACCTCTTCTTTAACACACTGCAACTTGCTAAGAGCACCAAATATTTGGTTTCTCTAGCACCCACTAGAAGGAAGCACCAACTCCCCGAGTGTTCCAGCACCAACTGGATGGAAGCACCAACTTCCAGTCACACAGGCACTAACCTGTATAACAGAGAAAAATGGTTCTCCCTTGCACCACCCTACCACCCTGGTTTTTCTGGCTGCAACCAGATGGAAGCTACAACTTCGTGTGTTCAAGCACCCACTTGAAACTCTGAGGACAAAAATCCTCCCTAGCACCACCCTACCACCTTGAAATATAAATATTTTCTTTCTGAAAGTTATTACAGTGATACAATAGTTATCAATGGCTTACCAGTCTCGTCACTGTTCTGCTACACTTCTCTACTCTGATGCATCAGTGTCTTGCTTCTCCTTGCAGCTTCTTGCGCACACCCTGTTCAGCTTCTCGTCAACCTTTCATGCTCTGTGCTCCCTCTCCATTCTATGCCATGTGCCTTTTCCTACCCACATGCATAACCTTTGAAAAAAATCTCTCACTACTCTTTGTTCTGCATATTTTTCTCACGTCGAGTCCTCTGCCTGATCATTATTCGAACTCTTTTCCTTCCCTAGTGGTTTTTTTGAATCTGTTCATCATCAGTGGTCATTATTCTAAGATTCTATGGCCTCTCTGGCAATCACAACTCTTTGTCTTCTCTAGCAGTTACAGTTAGTCGTTTTGGCTTCTTTGGCTTCTAAGCCCCTTCCTTTACGTGACCACTGGCGGTGACCACACGCCTATTCAAAAGGTGCTTCATGATCTTGATCTTAGTGAGTGCTAGCTCCTTCTTTCAATATGACCTTGGGTGATGATCTCATGCGACCACGCGATTGCGGGCGCGAGCTCTTTTCTCGTTAGCCCCCTGTCGTATGTGACCTCGGTTACATCCTTGTGTAAGAGAACGATTGCGGGTGCATCCAAGAGTGGTTTGGGATCAACCTCTTTTCTCCCCGCAGTCCACCTCCAATTGCGACGTACCCTTTCTCCAAAACCGTGGTTTCAATTGTGGCCCGCTCACGAAAAATTAAGACCTGAGCATGTACTGACCCCACAATGTGATGGGACCGTCGATCTCACGATCTTGGCGGTGCTCCTAAACGGATGGTTCAAAGTTGTTCTTTCACGATCTGCGGATCAGATCTAACCTCCCTAAATCAATGACTGTGATTTATTTCGTGATCCGGGCTTCGAGAGTTTCAAATATCAAACCTTGCTTTCTTCTGTATGCCAATCTTCTGGAGTCGATGATCTGCGAACACCTATCCTTCTCAATCAACGACTCTGCTCTAATTCTGGAATTTGACCTTTCAAACAGATCAACGGTTCTGCAACCCCTTTCTCGATCAATGGCCAAGATCTCCTTCGGGTCTCCGGAATTCTGAAATCTCAAGTCTCAAACCTTACTTTCCCTCAAAGTATACAGATTACTGCCATGTGTCTTTGCTGACGTGGTCTGCCACATGTCCTTGCTGATGTGATCTGCCACATTTCCTTGTTGAGGTGGTTTGCTGACATGGGTGAGACGTGTAGGCAGTGTAGTGGAGTGAGGAGGCAGAGCGCGGTAGTGGAGTGTGACGTGTAGCGGATAGTGGAGTGTGACGTCGAAGCACGAAGGTGGTATGTATGAGTGGTTTGGTGGTTTGATCGGAGAGGGGGTTAGGCGGTAAGTGGTAATGAGCGAGGGGGGTTCGAGTTGACATGAAGGTGACACGTATGAGGGTCCCACATGGGAAATACCACCAGCTTGGACCCCCCCCCCCACAGTTAAAGGCAAAAAGGTCGGGGGGGTCTGATATGCCCTGTTGACCATAGATCTAAGTGCCCGATTGTCAGCCGCTGAGATTAGTGCGCTCTTCTTCTAACTTATCCTGGCCTTGCACTTTAGAATGATATGACGAATGAAATTTACTTCGGATGATATGACGATTGAGGATTTATTTCGGCTCTTCGTCTCTCCAGACTTCGGGGATTTCAAATATCAAATTGACACTCTGGATCAGACAACCCAGATTCACTTCGGACGATCTGATGCTTGAGATATGCTTCGGATGATCTGACGACTGAGATTTACTTCGGATGATCCGACGGTCGAGAATGCATTTCGCCTCTTCGACTCTCCGGGCTTTCGGGATTTCAAATTTCAAATGAATTCTTGAAATGAGATTTTTTCCGGAGCGTAACCTCCTCACATATGTAGACCCGAAACAAATG
Organism: Picea mariana; assembly: GCA_032191745.1. Taxonomy (NCBI): domain Eukaryota; kingdom Viridiplantae; phylum Streptophyta; class Pinopsida; order Pinales; family Pinaceae; genus Picea; species Picea mariana. The sequence goes on from JASDQU010102676.1 coordinate 56,687, forward strand.
AAGTTTGTTGGATCAATATCTTAGATGAACGACTCGATCTGTCTTTGGTGTGGCTTTGCTTTGGATTAAATCCAACGACTCTCCATATTTGATTATCCTATCCTTCCATTTAATTCGATCCGACCATTGACAGATATTCGGGTGATTGAGATCTCAGATCTCAGCCCTTGCTTATCCTATCCTTCCACTTAAGGTGATCCAATGGTCATCACATTTTCTCCAGATCTGGTTGTTCTTATTCATTTGGGATTTTTGGGCTTCGAGTAATTCAACTTTCAAGTTGCCAATTCTTCTGAAGTGAGATTCCCCGAAAAGTAACCTCCTCGCAACTTTTGACGTGAACCAAATGTTGTTCGGCGATCATGTTCTTAGATCGATGGCTCGATCTATCTTCGGTGCTGCTCTTCTAGCTTATCCTGTCCTTCCATTAATTCAATCCAACGACTGACGGAAACTCGGATGATTGAGATCTTAGATCTTTCAGCTTATCCTGTCCTTCCATTTAAAAGTGATCCAATGGCTATCAAGTATTCGGGTATTCAAATTTTCAATGGCCCTGGTTTGTCCTGTGGAGATTTTGATCCCAATCACGTTTCTGTACTGCACTTTCCCTTTTGAGCTTTGATCTCTGCATGTTGTTTGGTTCCCCTCCTGAGCTTATGTTGTTCTTGTTTGCCATCATCCTTGTTGTTCTTCCCATCAATGACAAGCACACTCTTCCCGTAAAACATGCCAACAATCTCCCCCTTTGGCATTGATGGAAACCTTGAAAGGTTGCACTATTATTCTTAAACCTCCCACAGTAGCATCCAGACCACACATTTTTCTCTCCCTTTGACATCAATGTCAAAGAAAACAAGATCCCCCTGAGCTGTTGCAGTACTTTTCAGAGGTATCAAATATTCAACCAATACATAGTCCCCCTGACAGGATGGACTCTCTTAGGTGAGAGAAGGGATGACAGCCAACTTCTGATGAAGATATTCAATGGTGTCTTGGCTAGGGGGTTAGTAAAGATGTATGCAATTTGTTTTGTGGAAGGAATATAATTTAGCTGAACAACTTTGTTTGTAACCTGCTCTTTGAGAAAATGATACTTTATTGGTATATGTGTTACACATTATTTTCGTCATCCCTATGACCGTTAATGATGTAAACCTATCTATAGTCTTTAGAGGGGTCAGTGGCCTGAGTTCCTGAAGAAAGAAGGGATAACTTTTCTTGAGAAAAGAAGTTGCATTTTCCTTTATGAAAACTCTATTAAAGATGATTTTCGCATGTTGCACTATGGCTAGGGTGCGAGAATGCCTGATTCTCGTAGACTGCACCATAGCTGGGTTGCGAGAGGTTCGTAGGTTGCTCTATAGGTAGGGTGCGAGAATGCTCATACGTGGGAAAAAAAAGCATCTTCTCGATGCTTCTAGAAGGAGAAACTTCTATGGTGAGGTGGCATCCGAATGGTTTGGATCTTACTCACTTTCATGATTTAGTGGGATCATCCTAACCTCCTCACCTTATCCTCTTCAACTTATAAAAGGAGAGGAGCTCTCATGGAGAAAGTTAGCTTTTGAGTTTGAAGCTTTTGGGATTAGCTTTGATTGGATTGAGCTTTGGAGATTGTTAGCTTGGCTAGATGAGCCACTTTGTCAAGATAGATTGTGAATATTATCAGATCTATTCTCTCAGAATTCTTGGAGTGGAAGTGTGTGGGGAACAAAAGACAGTTGGAAGGGACCTTACGACATCAAGACCATGGTTGTAATCTCTCTTTCACATTTAATATGATACAGTAATATGATTCTTTCCTATAAAGCTTCTTGTGTTTTATTGTATGATTCCTTGATCACATACATAGGTTTATATTGAGTTTATGCTATTACTATCACTTTGGTTGGTTGCGTTCTTTTGCAGGATCATCATTGTATGAGTGTTGGAACGGAGCTAGGATGGTGATGGCGAGAGGAAGCGACGTTTAAACAGTATATCACCTATCCCTCTTTAGTTAGTAAATTCAATATTTAAAACTTAAGGAAAGTGTCATGTTTTGGTGTGTTTTGTTCTAGATCTAGGTGGATCTAGGGAGATCAGTTAGTGTCCGCACCTACCGATTTATTCAATAACAAAATTGGCGACTCCACTGGGGAGCGGATTATTTCTTAGTTAGTCTAGTTTCCCTTGCTTTGATTGCTTGTTTTCTGGTTTCTCAGTTTGTGGGAGATCCATCCAGACTCTCTGGATCTGAAAGTTCACTTAGAATCTTTTGTCATTTTCCAAATTCTCTTTGATTTCAAGCAGTCTCGCACTGTACTGGTCTACAGCCTGCGAAAACCTCTCAGTTTTGCACCCTACTATGTAATCCAGTGCAACATGTTCACACCCTACTTGTGTCCAGCCTGTGAACTCCACTGATTTTCGCACTGCACACTATAGCTAGGCTGCGAACCCATTTGAATTTTTTTTTTGGAATTAAGCTTTCCTATTTTTTGATGCCCGGTTTTTCTTTGATCGACTGAATTGAAGTTTTGGAGCCTATATTGATCTGTTTACAGTCTGCTTGAAATTCTTTGAATTTATTTTAGCCATCTTTGCTTTGTTTAGTTTTGAAGGATTAGTCTCTTGCTTTGAGTGTCTTTCAATTACAAAGCATGTGTTTTCTTTAGGATTGTTTAGGGAAAGATCAGATTTCTTCTGAATAGTTCGCTTTAAAAGAAAACTTTTAGTTTGGGTTTCTTTGTGTTAAGAAACTTCATTATTGTTTTTAGTGAATTTTTTGAAACAAAAAGATTTAATTTCTTTCTTTATATTAGATTGGGGGCATCTTTGCGTTAGAAGTAGCGAAATTGCATGAATTGCGCATTGGTGTACAATCTCTTTTTCTCATTTCTTGAGAATCTTTATATTGATGAGTTTAATAAATTTTGGGACATCGTGCATATGGGAATGATAAATGCTTTCTCCTTCTCATAGCATAGCTTTCATCGAAATGAAAAGATTGCATCTTCATCTCTTTGCATAATTTTCAAGTCAGTCAAAAAACCATATTGTCCACGCCATTTTCCTCTTGAGTAACAAAAACCATAAAATAAAGCGCTTATAAAAAAATTGATTAGACATTTTTTATACTTTCTGGTAGCAAACCTACATTAGATTAGTTGTAGGGATTTGGAATAGGTGTGAAAGATGACTTTCCAAAGTTGCAAACAAACATAGAATATTGAGTTAGGGAGCGGTTAAATCCACTTATTACATTTTTTCCTGGGAAGCCCTTCTAACACAAGGGTCAATTACGAGGTCGCATTGAGACTGACAGAGTTACTCACCCTGCTTTGTTGGTCTTGGTGTAGAGGTTGCGCGTATTATGGGGGTCGCTTGAGAGGTATACCTACAATGATGAGTGGAAGCCTTTCAAGTTGATTTTGGGCTAGATACCCTGCCCTTACACGTGGATCGAACTGTCGATTGTTTCCCCAGGCATCACTGTAGTGATTGGTAACCTTAGTGGCCTATCTTTTTAGGGTCTTTACACAAGGTGACTTTGGAGGGGCAAGTCTTCACGGTACCTGGAATCGACATTGGCCAAACTCACTCAGGCTCCTTGGAGGGTATACCCACGTTTATGTGTGGGAGCTTGCACTGGGGTGTAAGTCCGTTAAGTAGGTTGTCAACGTAACTTTTCCACCCGCTCTATCTCAGCCCCTTCTTACTTTGTTCCCGCGATGTTGGATTTCATCACCAACTAGTGAGCTCATTGTGAGAAGGTTTTTGTTTGTTTGTTTGCTTACTAGATTTTTAGCGTGTGTTGTTTGTTTTTCCTAGTGGACTCTAGATTGGATCTTTATTTTAATGGCGTCAGTTCCTGAAATGACCAATGAAGGAACCCCTTTTGTAGGGGAACCTTTTGTTTTTCCTTCTTATGGGAACATTGGTCCTCCTCACATCGCTACTTTGAGCCTTCCAGGTCTCACAATTGGATTACTGGTATGGTTTTTTTCCACTCAGGTAATCCCGAATGCAGTTAGTGCTTCGGTCACAAGCACTTCCCCCCAAGAGCATCAACCTCACGTTGATCCTTCACCTTCTTCACCATTAAGGTATTCTTCGCCTTCTTCTCTTGCAAGGTCGCCTACCGTTTCATCTTCTTTGTCAAGTGAAAGTTCTGAAGCTAGTAACCCGATGAATAAGAAGAAGAAGAAAATGAAGAATAAGAAGAAGAAAAATAAGCAAGGATCCACACTTCCAACCACTACCAGACATGTTGGAAAGAAACCAATTACTGTTGATCATGCTGGAAGTGTTGGTGATGTCAAGATCACCCAAACAACTCATAAGCCCAAGTACCCTTGCAGGCTTTGTAAGGGTAGCCATCTTCTTACGGATTTCCCTGGTCTATCCAAGGTTATAGAAGTATGGTCTACACACCCTGACCAACCCATGTCGTCAGCCTCTGAGCAACATGCTGATGACCAGTCGTCAGCTAGTCACGATATCGTTGGGAGGAAGAAAAGTAGAGTCAAGTTCCCGTGTATGTTATGTAAAGGGAGTCATCTAACTCACCTTTGCCCTCATATGGATGAAGCCTCTAAATTATTGGAAGACATGACTGTTTCACAACCTCAACTTCCAGCTGCTTATCATAAGTTTTCTCTCAACCCCCCTGTAGTTGATGGAATGATCACTCCAGACCCATCGCTGGTCAATCCGAGTGATCATGTCATCAATCTGGTCATGTCCTTAATTGAACCAGTTGACAAAGTGGTTGATCCAATCCCATCTTCGGTCGATCCCACTCTCCCGTTAGAGAGTGAAACCCAAGCGATCAATCCATTTCCACATGTCGACCCCATTCTCCCCTTGGAGAATGAAACCCAAGTGGTCGATCTGATCTCTCCATCATTCGATCCTACTCTCCCGCTAGAGAGTAAACCCGATACTGCCCATGTTTTTCTCATTGATATAGAATCTACCATGTTGGTGGGTATTCCTCCTTCTCCCATGGAACCCCCTCCAAGTAATGAGGCCATCTGTTTTGATTGGGGTGTGCTAACTGGACCTCCTCTTCCCTCTCACATTCCTTTCCAAATTATAGTACAAGTTTGTGGTCGAGACGTTCCTCAGACACTGATAGATGAAGGTGCGTCTGTTAGTATTTTGTCCTCTTTTTCTTGGCAAGCTTTGGGTTTTCCTCAGCTTGTTTCGATTACGCAGAATCTGTTAGCTTTTAACATAAGAACTAGTCAATATTTAGGGACCCTTCCTCAGTTTCCTGTAACTTTGGGAGGAAAAACTATCTTTATTGACATCATGGTAGTCCAAGACCCCTTGGGTTTCTCTTTACTCCTTGGGCAAGATTATGTCTATGCCATGAAATCTATTGTGTCTACTCTTTTTCGTGTAATATCTTTCCCTCACGATGGATGAGTTGTGACTATTGATCAACTTTCATTCATTGACCCCGATTATATTGCCTCCCTAAATGATTCTTATATGCAGACGGTATTGCCCCCGCCATAGGTCAATTATATGGCATTGTCACCCATGGCTTCAAATTCTGATGACTTAGATCCAATAGTTGACATGGTGATCTCTTCTATAGGTTTATTAGAGCCTGATCTCTTTACTCCTATCGTGACCCTCGACATGATGTCCTTCCAGAGTGTGTTTCTTCCTTCCAGTGAAGACCTCTTGGAAGCCATTGCTGAGTTTTGTCCCTTGATATAGTGTCATTCTGGAGCATTGTCCTTTTGGAATCCATGATTAAGAAGAGAGTTTCGAGGATAGTTTTTGCGTCTCTAAGGAAACCTCGTTAAAAAATGAAACAAAGGTCTTTGAGCATAGTTTTCTGCTTTCAAGCTCATTAAAAAATGAACCCAGCTCCAAGGATAGTTTTGCGTCTCTGAGGAAACTTCGTTAAAAAATGAAACAGAGGTATATGAGCATGATTTTCTGATTTCAAGCTCGTTAAAAAATGAAACCAGACTTGAGCATAGTTTTATAATTTCAAGCTTGTTAAAAAATGAAACCACTTATGAGGATAGTTTTTTCGTCTCTGTGGCAACCTCGTTAAAAAATGAAACAGAGGTTACGAGCATAGTTCTTGTTTCTGTGTCAAGCTCGTTAAAAAATGAAATAGTTTTCCCCCTCTCTATTTGAGTCAAGTTGTTCGTCTAGTATTTGAAGCTTCATTTCATTCTCCTTTGCAGTTGGATGAAATGAAGATTGGGGGACATTTGCCTTAGCCTCTGGACTTCATGCTGAAGTTGAGTTGCTAGCTTCTTAAGCTAGGGGCTAAGTACCAACCATGCGAATTCGTTGGGAAGTTCAAGCATAGTTTTTACTTTGGTTCAAGCTTGTGTAAAAATGAAACCACCTACCTCAAGCATAGTTTTCTGCTGGTTCAAGCTTGTGTAAAAATGAAACCAAATCCAAGCATAGTTTTGTTTAGCTTTAAGCTTGTTAAAAATAAAATCTATCCCAAGCATAGTTTTGTTTTGTTTTAAAGCTTGCGTAAAAATGAAAACAATCCCGAGGTTAGTCTTTGTTCTTTCTCATGCTCGTAAATACGTGAGAATAAGTTACCGAGCTTAGTCTTTGTTCTTTCTCATGCTCGTAAATATGTGAGAATTTAACTGAGTATACTTTTATCACTTTTTTGGACTCGTAAAAGTTATACGAAAAATGAACCCCCTGGAGATCCCTTTAAGCTCTTTTCAGACTCTCTAAACATGAAAAGATGGTCGAGCGATCTTGTTCTTTTCATGCTCGTAAAAGTATTTGAAGAAAACGTTTGATGGGCGATAGTTTATCACTTTTTCAGTCCTATCGAACTATTTTATGAAAAAGGAACTGGGAGAGTTCTCTTTAAGTGTTTTGCAGACTCTCAAAACATGAAAAACTCTCGAGTTTTCTATCTTTGGACTCGTTAAACAAACATTGAAAGACCCATATGGGACCGAACCACTCCTTCCTAGGGTTCGTTAAACATACTTCGAGGGACTCGTCCAAAGGAGGAGCTTACATTTCAAGCATATGTTATCCTCCTCAAGCTTGTGTAAAAATAAAGAGGTACTCGCCAGAGATGGCGGGGGAAAAATTGGGAAAGAAATGTGTCTAAACCTGTAGTTCATGGAAGAGTCACTTTTGAACATGACACCCTTTCACTCACTTTGTGTCTAGGTTGGAAAATCCGCTTGTCTCTTGATCATACTCCTTAGAAGATTAAAAATTGGTCTATGATCCCTGTTGTTGAGTCAGTGTTTCCAAGACAGTTGTCGGGTCGTCAATATGTTTAAAAAATAAGTTCAACCCAAAAATCCTTCTATTGCGTCAACCATTTTTGTAGTCCTTAAGACTTCTATTGCGTCGGCCATCCCTGAGTCAGTTCTGAATTACTTGTTACTCTGATCACCTCAAAACTTGTTACCTGTTTCATGTCATTGATGGGGGATACATTAAGGCCCTCCTGTGGCGAGTATTTTCCTGTCGACTTTAGCTCATTATCCGGGAATTAGGCTTAGAAACTAATTGGTACCTTGGAACTTGCATGCCTTAATGGCAGGTTTCCTGAATTTCGACAGTGGGTTTTCATCATTAACCCCTGATCGGAAGATTCCATCGAGCGTTCGACTTCAACTCATTAATTCAAATTCATTGGATTGTACTAGTGTACCTTGGGAGTCATTGACATTAATGGTGATTTCCCTCGCACTTGTTAACAGTATACACTAATGACCGGTAATCAAGTGGTTTCTACCATGTTCGACTTCGACACATGTATTCGCATGGTTAGATTCGTACTATAGAGTGGTGGAGATGAAGACCCTGGATCTTTTATGATAGATTCAAGTTGCGTTGGAGTATTTTCAATTTGTATTATTTCATAGATCCACATTGTATGTCTCATGGCTATGTTCAAATTTGAGTCTTTAACACATAGATCCATAGTGTATTTTTGGTGGCTATGTTCAGATTTGAGTCATATTGGCATGGATCCAC